>JBAMBR010004343.1:0-38636 GCA_037044475.1 Zaprionus obscuricornis | reverse complement strand
GCAACATATATTGTAGCTGCAAAATTAATCCAAGCGCCACCATGAAAATGTTCAATTGAATTTATCAAACAATTATGCGGTTTTGCATTTGCGATATGAAACTCAAGCAACAGCAGCAGCAGGAGAAACAACAGCAGCAGCAGCAGGAGAAACAACAACAACAGCAGCAGCAGCAGTAGCAGCACCCTACGCCAGCATCGTGACAAGCTAATAAAGGGCATGATAGACCCTCGTGCTGCCCCCTGCCCCCTCCCCCATCCCCTTGCAACCTCTCCTTCTCTCTCTCTTTCTCTTTTTTAGCTATAGTCTACAAATTGAATGCTGGCAACTGCCACTTAATTCTGCACTCAAAAACATTTTAAATCAAATCTATTGAAAGCATCGCAGATTCGCAAAAACAAAAACAACAACAACAACAAAAGGCTTCGCGGTCGCCTACGGTCGTCATTTAGGCATCCCCTCAGTGCCATACAGTGTCATGCCATACTATGCCATGCCATGCCCTGCGAGGCCCTCATCATCTGTCAGCGACAGCAAGAAACATCTCGGGGAACGTCATCAGCTTTGATGATGTTAATGTTGATTTTGATTTTGATTTTGATGTGCGAGATGTGCCAAGGGCCGCATCTATTGTTGTTGCGACTGGTGATGCTGCTACTGCTGCTGCTGTTTGTTATTTGCCTGATGGATTTTGTTGTTTTCGCTTGTGGCACAGTGGCAACATAACATATCAAATTTTTTGTGTTCGATTTTGTTGTTAACAAGTCCAACAGTCAGTGAACGTTGCGTTGATGATGTTCAGCGTCTTGATAACATAACATAACATTCATTCATTCATTCAAGCAAATAATATTGAATATACTCTGATTTTTTTTTTATTTCTATTTTTTTGGGGTACAGTGTCAGTGCGACAAGGTCACAGCAGCAAAAGAGAAACAGAAAAACATAAAGAGAGAGAGAAAAAGCAGAAAGATGTTGCCCTCAAGATATTTTTTAATGTTTTTTTTTTTGTCTTATCTATGAAATTCATCTAGAAATTGAAATTAATATGGAAACTTAATGTGAATAAATGATAAAAAAAAAGAAAGAATAAATGATAAAAATATAGATTTCATAGCTATATGAATATTATGAATATTTAATGAGTAAAATCAAGATGAAGATATAAAATCAAATGAAAATCTATATAAATTACAATAATATAAAAATGAGAAAATTTAAATTTTAAAAAAAAATAAAAATTAAATAAAATAAAAATTTAAATGTAGTAAAAAAATATATATTAAAATATATAATTATAACTTGAATAAATATTTATTAAAATTGAATAAAAAAAAAACATTTAAATAAATATTAAAATCTAAAAATTAAAAAAAATATTAATATTATTAATTAATTAATAATTAATAAAAATTATTAAGTAGTAAAACAAATAATAATGATAAAAATAAAAAAAAGTAAATAATAAATAAAAAAAATTTAATTAATAATTAATAAAAATTATTAAGTAATAAAACAAATAATAATAATAAAAATAAAAAAAAAAAAACAAAATAAAAATAAAAATAAATAAAAAAAAAAATTAAATAAATATTAAAATATAAAAATTAAAAAAAAAATTATTAATATTATGAAATAATTAATAATTAATATAAATCATTAATTAATAAAACAAATAATAATAAAAAAAATAAAAAAAAATAAATAATAAATAAAAAAAATTTAATTAATAATTAATAAAAATTATTAAGTAATAAAACAAATAATAATAATAAAAATAAAAAAAAAATATATAAAAATAAATAAAAATAAAATAAAATTCTTAAAATAAAAAAGAAAATCAATATAAAAATAAATAACCAAAAAAATAAAAATAAATAAATGTCTAAATATTAAATAGAAGTATATGAAAAATAAATTTAAATTTAATACTAAAAAAAAATACTAATATTTATATAAATAAAATCTATAAACAAATATATAAAATGTTAATAAACAAAAAAAAAATTAAAATAAATCTAATAAAAAATCAAAAGCAGTTTATAAAACTATAAACTTAATTATGACTAATAGAAATTACAATCAAGAAAAATATGTTGTAAAATTTAATGTTAAAAAAAAAAAACAGAAAGTTGCTGCATAAAACTAACTGTAAAACAGATAAGAAAAACAAAACAAACGATAAAAAAAAAATTTGTTAATAAGTTTTCAGAAAAGCGCTTAATAATCATTTAAATGATTTGCATGAAAACTTTTCTCGCACTCACTGTCACTAACAGTTGTCCATAAAAGTAAAACTACAGCAAAAATAAAGCTGCTGCTGCTGTTGCAAAAAGACAATTATCAAATTTTTTTTTTTCACTCCCACATCTCTGCTTCTTCTTCTGTGTTTAACAACATTTCTTTTACTCTTACTTTTAATTGCTATTTGAAAAGCAAAAGTAAAAACAAAAACAAAAAAAACAAATTGCGAACAAGGTGAAAATATTGCGCACAAATAGCAACAACAACAGCAACAGCAACAAAAGCTAAAAAGCGATTTATGCTAAATGGAGAGCGAGAAAGAGAGAGAAAGAGTGAGTAGTGAAAGGGTAAAGCAGTTGGAGGGGAGAACAATGGGCGATTGGGCGATTTGACGCACAATAGAAAACTCAATAAAAGTGAATTACGTGTTGGCAACGCAGCAGCAGCAGTGGCAGCAGAGGAGAAAGAGAAGCAGCACAAGAAGAAGAAGAAGAAGTAGAGAATAAAAACAGTTTGATGCTTTGCAAATCAAAACAGATGTGCGACAAGGCAACAATAAACAAACAAAGAGCAACAAAACTTTTGCTGCTGCAACAATAACAACAAGATACAAGATACAAGCCAAAAAAAAAAAGATAAAGATACAAAGATACAAGCTGTGATACTGCAGACGATAAATGCGAATGAGACTGAGAATGAGACTGAGAATGGGATATGGCAAAGTCAAGGGACTTGTATCTATATATATATATATATATATATATGTATGTATGTGCATATATATAAAAGTTGATACGATACACAACTTGTCTCAAACTCTCGTGCCACACGGGGCAACAACAGGCAGACAGACAACAGGCGGCGGCATTCGGGCAGGAGACGCAGCTTGTAACTGTGCCAAAAAAAAAAAAAATAATACTGACGCATATCCTGAAAGCGCAAAACGGAAAGCAAAAGAAAGCAAAGAAAGAGAGAGAAAGAAAGAGTAAAATGAAGAAACGGGAATTGTGCAAGGATTTTTCATCAGCGAGCGAAAAATACAAAACAGCAAAACGGCAAACGGCAAACTGGTTGTGGCTAAGAAGTGCGTCGCTCACCTGCCGAATGTTTGCCAGCGGCTGTGGCTATGCCTGTTTGTTATTTGTTGTTGTTGTTGTTACTGCTGGCATTGCCATTGCCACATGCCGCATGACTCAAATTACGCTTCCTTTTTTTTATATATATATTTTTGGGTGCAGTGGCTGCTCTGCGCTCTGCTTATAATAATTATGATGCCACAACGCTGTCTGCTTCCGCTCAGTAGAGAGTGCATAAAAGAGCGAAAGAGAGAGAGAGAAAGAAAGACCACCACCCCGACAACAGGACGACAACACAGCTGCAAATATCGCCAATGTCAATGTGCGATTCATAAGCAAGTCGTGGCATGACTGTGGCAGTAGCAGTAGTGGCATGCCTCAGCTCAACTCGAGGCTCAGTTTAACTGCGCATCGCACGTTGGGCATACAAAGCAGAGCAGAGCGACAATGCAGCGCCAACAGCAGGCAGCAGAGAGACGAAAATAAAACACAAAAAAAAAAAAAAAACGGAAAGTGCTCGTAGTAATTTTATTGAGAAATTCAGCGAGCGACAGCGACGCCAAGGAAACAGCTTAAAAACCACAAAACCGGCAACTGAAGACGCTGCAGCGCGTCCGTTGGCACAAGCCACGCCAAGACACGAACAAGCAAGCAACTGCTAGAGGATGATAACGAGAGGGGGAGGTAGGAAGCAACAAGAGGCGCAGACTGCGTCGGCTGACCAAGGAATGCGACGCTTGATGCATAACAATGCGATCCTCTCTCTCTCTCTCTCTTTCTCTGTGTCTCTCTGTCTCAGTAGCCCAATGTGCGGCTATGCCATGGCATCTGGCTGCCCAGCACAGTGGGATGAATATATGTATGTATATAGACAGACGCTCGCACAACAGTTGCAGTTGCAACAACACACTGTGTCAATGTGTTTACCCCCTCGACTACTATTAGCGCTTGTGGTAGCTGCTGTTGCTACTGCTACTGCTGTGCTTTGCTATTTGGTCAACAAAACTTTGCTGTTGTTGCAGCAGACCAAACAACTTGTCTAACAAACACAACACTAGCACGCTCTCTCGCCCTTTCCCACTTCATCTCATACTCATACGCTCATTGGCTTGTACGCGCTCTCGCACACTCTGCCAAAACAACATCTGTTCGAACATCAAACATGTTTGCACATTGCTCTTATACCTAACGCCAGCGAACAGCTGTTCGAACATGTTGCGCGCGCATATAAGAGAAATTTTGTAATTGTGTTCGATGCGTGTAGAAGAGTGCTATAACAGACAAGTTGAATATAAGTGTTTGACATTGTGTTTGATTATAATTTCATGATCGCACTAAATATACAAGAGCAAGAAAGGAGAGAGAGAGAGGGAAAGAGAGAGACTGGCAGGCAGCTATTATATTAAGTACTGTGAAAACATAAACAAACAAAATACATCAGCAAAGCACAATTAGTAGTTGTACAACAGAAGCATGCTCCTTGCTCCTCTCGATGGTTACTTGTAAAAGTTACAATTTTGGCTTATTGCCGAAAAGGTAAACAAATTGGATTTAACTTGCAGTATGACTCAAAAATAAAGAAGACTCAAACTCTGTAATTGCACTTAAAGCACTCTTTCTATCTCTCTCTAGCACTGACACTAATATATATAGCTTTCTCTTTATAATTCGATTTTGAGCTTCCGTTGCCTTTGCCATTGCTGTCCATTAATTCTCAATGTAAACCATTCAAATGAAATCCATTAGAGTTTATATTTCAGCCATAAAACGTTTGCCAAACAACCAACCGACCGACAGACCAACCAACATACAGTCGCACTCGCACACGCACGATGCCAAAAGCCCCTAGGCTCAATTTAAAACCATCACAACATACACACACACACACATACATACACATACACAGAGAGAGAGACACACTGGCAGCTATACAATAGCAAAACTCACACTTGGCCAATGCCATTTTGGCAAAAGCTTAGACCAAAAAATATTTGCATAAGATTCAAACTGCATGCAAGAAACGTTTTGCCAGCAAGGCTCGCCTTCCCTACTCTCACTCTCTCTTCCTCTCTTTCTCTCTCCTCCTATTACGCCTTTTACATCTATGAAAATAAAATGCAACTTACCAAAATGTAACAAAATAACAGTTAGAGAGTGCAGTCTCAGTCTCAGTCTCAGTCTCTGCTGCTGCCTCAGTCGCTGCTGCTGCTGCTGCTGCTTGTGCTTATGCCTGCGCCTCTCTCTCTCTCTCTCACTCTCTCTTATGCATTGCCGCTCTGCCTAGACAAAGTTTTATACAAGTTTTGCGCTCAAGTAGAGTTCATATTTGAGTTTGGTTACCATTTGACCCCTGCTACTCTTCTACTCCCCTCTCTGCGCTCTCTCTCTCTGCTGCTCTGTCTGCCTAATTGTATGAAAATACTTGCTGCTGCTGCTGTTGTTGTAATGTCTGCTTCGTCTCTCTCTCTCTTTCCACCTCCCTCTCCTTCTAGCAGACTGTTACTCAGCATGTCAAATGTGAATTTAAGCCTGTCGCTTTGCTCTGCCGGATTTGTCGTTGCAAACCAAGCAGACAACTTCATGATGTGATGTGTCGCTGCTGCTGCCGGCGCTGCACCTGAAGCGCTGCTGCCACTTTGAGTTATTGACTGAGCAGCAGTTGGTGGTCGGTCGACAAAGTCGCTGCAAAAGGTGTCGACTTTGGTGTGAAAACAGATGCAGTCAAGCATTTGCTGCTTGCACCTATGCACTGTGAGAAATTTGTTGTAATTTGCGCTAAGCAAGTAGAAGAACTTCAAGCATTCAAATAATTTCAAATAATTTTTCTTTTTTTTCTTTTAATTTACATTGAAAATTAACTTGATATTTTCGTGCTGTGCATAGAATTATAATAAAAGCAGCAGCAGCAGCAGCAAGTCGTGCGTATCTTCAAAATTCAAATTTCGCCTCTCTCTCTCTCTCTGTCTATCTCACTTTGCCTTTCCTCTTTCACTGTACCTCCCACTGTGTTCTATGCTGCAATTTCTTAATTTTATTTTCAATTCTCTTTACATTTAATTAAACGCGCAACTTGCCTTCAACACTCTGTGTGTTTGTGTGTGGGCGTGGCTGCCACAGATTATGCTGGCAACAAATGGCGGCAGCATCTGCAACAATTGACCAAACGTTGCTACTGCTGCTGATGCTGTATGCTGCGTGCTGTGGGTCAAGTTACGAAACTCGTTTTGAGTGTCGCTTCCTCCTCATCGCAACTGGTTTTAGGCTGCTCGACTGTGATTGGAGGAAGCACAAAACGCTTGAAGCATGATAGCTACCTGTCGACGACAGTGGACAGACAGACAAGCAGGCAGGATTAAAGAGCGAAAGATAGAGAGAGAGAGAGGTGGAAGAGAGGGATAAGTGAAGAGACCTAAGGACAGTTGCAGTCATTAAGTTACAACCGCAGCAACATTAATAATAAAAGGCAAAAGGAGAAATTGAGAAATGAGTGGAAAGTGGAGAGTGGAAAGTGAAGGAGGAGAGAAAAGGAATAAAGCAATAGCTGCAAGGATAAAGGGTTCACATTGCTCAATGTTCTTATTGCTGTTGTTGTTGCTATTATTTATTTTTATTTTTTTTATGTTCTAATGTTTAACACGGCAACGCTAATGAGCCGCAACAGAGTGCAACTTGGCCGCAGTCTGATTAATTTGTGGGAAACTCACAATGCGAGCAGCAAACAGCAAGCAGTGCGGGGTCAGCTTAAGGACAGAAAACAAACAACAGACAGAGAGACAAACACACACACACAAATAGCCAACACACACAACAACAAATACTTAACTCGAATAGTTAATTGTTTGCTTGGTTTCTTGTTGTTATACACTTACAAAGAGTATGTCAACTTTGACAAAGAGTTTGATTGGTAGAGCAGAAGATTTGACAGTGACTGTAAAGTGTATAAAGTATAAGAAATATATAAAATACAAAAAATAAGAAAAATTTACAAAATATAAAAACTAAGAAAAAATTTAAAAATATAAAAAATACATAAAATATAAAAAATACATAAAATATAAAAAATAAAAATAAAAAATATAGAAAATATATATATAAAAAAAAAATAACAAATATACGAAATATGTAAAATATTTAAAATATATAAAATAAATAAAATATATAAAATATATAAGAAATATGTAAAATATGTAAAATATTTAAAATATATAAAAAATATAAGAAATATTTAAAATAAAAATAAAAATATATAAAATATATAATATATATATAAAATATATAAATAAAAAATATATAAAAAATATAAGAAATATTTAAAATATATAAAATAAATAAAAAATATATACGAATTTTACATATTTCTTATATAAAATATATAAAATAAATAAAAAATATATAAAATATAATAGAAATATGTAAAATAAATAAAATATATAAAATAAATAAAATAAATAAAATATATAAAAAATATGTAAAATATTTAAAATATATAAAAAATATAAAAAATATTTAAAATATATAAAATAAATAAAAAATATATGAAATATATAAGAAATATATAAAATAAATAAAATATATAAAATAAATAAAATATATAAGAAATATGTAAAATATTTCAAATATATAAAAAATATAAGAAATATTTAAAATATATAAAATAAATAAAAAATATATACGAATTTTACATATTTCTTATATAAAATATATAAAAAATAAAAAATATATAAGAATTTTACATATTTCTTATATAAAATATATAAAATATATAAAATAAATAAAAAATAAACAATATATAAGAATTTTACATATTTTTTATATAAAATATATAAAATAAATAAAAAATATATAAAATATATAAGAAATATATAAGAAATATTTAAAATATATAAAATATATAAAATATATAAAATATATAAAATATATAAAATATATAAAATATATAAAATATATAAAATATATAAAATATATAAAATAAATAAAATATATAAAAAATATGTAAAATATGTAAAATATTTAAAATATATAAAATAAATAAAATAAACAAAATATATAAGAAATATGTTAAATATTTAAAATATATAAAAAATATGTAAAGCATGTTAAATACAAAATATTTTTCTCTCTCTGTCTCTCTCTCTCTCTCTTTCAGCTCAAACTATTTGCTCAGTTTAAAAGTGCATGGAACTTACCATAGATACGCCCAATAACCATAAGCTGTATATAACATGGAGCAAGCTAAATCGTACTACTATATCATATAGTTGGCAAAGTAAAATTCTTCAGAAAATTACAAATTTCTATGAAAAACTTGCTTTTTTTTAGCTCAACACTTGGCACTTGCAGTAACTGCAGTTTAGTAAATAAATATCTAAATATTTTTAAATAATTTCCATCAATTTTTGCTGCAAATTGTAGCACTGCAGCTGCTATAGCAATTATTCCTCAAAAATAAATTATAACTTTTTATTTTAGCCAGCAAAGTGTATTAGCTCTTCGACTTGCCTGTAGCTGTAAAATTTCTTCTTTTTTTTTTTTTTTTGATTGTTTTTTGTTATTCTTATTGTACTTTAGACAGCGCTGCCTATTCATTATGTTGCATATTCCCGCAGGTTTTTTTTCACTTTCTACTGTTTACACTTTAAACTTTTACCCTTGTATAAACCTAACTCCCACAGCCATAGCCATAGCCTGGTTGCTGTCTAAGCGGCTTATAAAACTTTTGCGCCCTCATTCGTTTCTCACATAACTTTACATTTTTTTTTACATTTTTGTTCACCTTCTGTTTTGATTCTTTCAGCTGTAGGGCTGCGGCGCTAGGCGCATAAAATTGCTGATTTTATTATAATTTTTTTTTTTTTTTTTAATTTTCAATATGCACCTGCTGATGCATAGAAATCGTTGCAGCAGCAGCAACAAACTAGAATAAGTAGCATGCAACAATAACAACTGCAAAACAACTTCAAAAAGTGCCGACAAAAGTTTCGAGTTCAATTTCAAAATATACTTAACGTAATCTTGCAGCAAGAGTTGATAATATTTATTGAGAGACACTTGTCGTAGCAGCAGCAGCAGCAATTGTAAACAACTAACAACAACAACAACAACAACAACTTATGCTAATGGCGCGTACCAAAAATAACAACAAGAACAACAGCAGCGGCAGCAGCAGTAGCAGCGTCAGACAATTCATAAAAAATTTACATAGAAACATTAGAAAAAATGTTCAGGCAACTATAAAAATTTAGGGAGCACAGGCAACGCTGCGCAGTCGCGTTAAGAAAACAAAAAATACATATGGAAATAAAGTGGAAACGGAACTACCCCAAGGAAGAGCAGCAACAGGAACCTTTTGAGTGCATAAAATGTTGAGCCATAGATCATTGATGCAACAGCAACAAAACAGTTGCAACAGTTGCCAAAGGCGGCGCCAACATGCATTTTAAATGTGTCAAGGGGCAAATTTTAAGTTGAGGTAGGCGTGTCACGTGTTGAGAACATAAATCATAGCGCTATGACTACGACTACAAGAACTATAATTGAAGTTTCTAATATTTATTATGTAAATTTTGGAAATTTTTTTTTTGAGGGGGTCGCTAACCTTGAAAGTAATTTTTATATTTTCGAAAATTTGAAAAATGTTAAATTTATGGCATGCCACAAAACATTAGCAAGAGTTCAAGAGTTGCTATAAATGCCAATGATTATAGCTGTAATTATACAGCAAGCAAAAGTAGCTGTAGAAATATTTCCCCCAAAAAAAAAAATGTAGGTAAAATTTAAAACTAAATTTATAAAGTGATTCATGGCAGACTAAGTGAATATACTGTGAGTATATTTTTGAGTACATTCATTTCTCATTCATTGTACGGCAACTGTCGTTTAATTGAAATTGAAAAAAAAAATAAATAGAAAATGGGAGAAAAATAAAAAAAAACATTTTGATAAATGCATAAACAAATGTCTAGAAAAAAAAATGTTGATAATGTTTGCTTAAAATAATAAAGATGTTGCTGTTGTTGTTGCTGCTGCTGCTGCTGCTGCTGTTATTGTTGCTGTTGCTGCTGCTGCTGTTGTTGCTGTTGCTGCTGTTATTGTTGTTGTTGCTGCTGCTGCTGCTGTTGCTGTTGCTGCTGCTGCTGTTGTTGCTGTTGCTGCTGTTGTTATTGCTGTTATTGTTGCTGCTGCTGCTGTTGTTGCTGCTGTTGCTGTTGTTATTGCTGTTATTGTTGCTGCTGCTGTTGTTGCTGCTGCTGCTGTTGTTATTGTTGCTGCTGCTGTTGTTGTTGCTGTTTGTTGCTGCTGCTGTTGTTATTGTTGCTGCTGTTGTTATTGCTGTTATTGTTGCTGCTGCTGCTGTTGTTGCTGCTGTTGCTGTTGTTATTGCTGTTATTGTTGCTGCTGCTGTTGTTGCTGCTGCTGCTGTTGTTATTGTTGCTGCTGCTGTTGTTGTTGCTGTTTGTTGCTGCTGCTGTTGTTATTGTTGCTGCTGCTGTTGCTATTTCTGCTGCTGTTTGTTGCTGCCTAAAAATCATCTTCCGCTTTTGCCTGTTTTGTTTTATTACTGACCTGCATTTGCATTTCCAAATTTTGCGGCCAGAGTTTATCTGTCTCACTCTCACTCTCTCTCTCTCCCTCTCTCTCTCTCTCTCTTTTGCCCTCTTCGCAAGTGTCTGCATGTTTTTGAGTGTCTAAAGCAATTTATTAGCCTGCCATTTGCTTGCTACACATTATTAATTGCATGCAATTAATCAGCTTTATGCTTGCTTCTGTGCAACGGGCCGTATACGCATTATTAAACGTATTTTGCTACGTCTGCTCGCGCCCCCTACATCCTGCAGCCTCTCGCATCGCTCGTAAACAAATTCAATTTGCAAAATTGTAAATAAACATTGGAAAATTTGGCTCAACGCCTTAAGGTGGCAGCCAATTTGAGTGTGAAATCGGAAATGTTTCTTTTTTCTCTCTCTCTCGCTCGCTCTCTTCCTGTGTACTATATTGACAGTTTAGTTTGTTTTTTAGAGAGAAAGAGAGATAGAGAGAGAGAGGGAGCAGCGAGCTGCGCGGTTAGCGTGCAGTATGTGACAAGACACTTCCTGCTGCTGCTGCTGCTGCTGTCCTGTCAGCAGCCAAGGCAACAGGCTACCGATTTTGCTGCTTCTGCTGCTTCTTCTGCTTCTGCTACAACTGTCGCAGGACGTGGCAATAAAACGCATCGCCAGTTGCAGTTCGTGTTTTGCAGCACAACAACAACAACAATGAAAAAGAAAAAAAAAACTGTCGCATTTTATTTTCTTATTACAAAATATATTTATTTTTTCTATTTCAAGTTTGACAAGCAACCAAACTTCCCTCGTTCTCGCTCTCTCTCTCTCTCTCCCCATGCTCCACGTGCGCTTCAATGTCTTTTACTCAATAAAAGTTTTTGATTTCCGCTCGAATAGACAAAACTTTTTAATGCGGATGTTCCGCCAAAAGCAGCGACAGTGACAGCAACAGCAACAGCGAAAAGAAAAGTGAAAAAAAAAGAACAGTGAAAGAGACAGAGACAGAGAGAGAGAGAGTGGAAAGGGAAAGCAAGAGAAACGAAATTGAAGGCAAAACAAGAAAATGAAATCAAATCAAATTGAATATCGAATCCAAGGCAAAAGCAAAAGCAGAAACAAAAGACGAAAGATAGCGAAAAAAAAAAATAAAATAAGAACAAAACAGAAGCAACGAAAAATTTAAATGGTCGAATGTTGTGTACAGCAAACAATAAGAAGTAGAAGATGAAGAGGGGCAGCAGCAGCAACAACAACAACAATAACAACAACAACAATAACACCTGCAGTTAAGCAGCAGCAGAGGCCCCAAACACAGAAAAAAGCATTTTAATTCAATTGGATTAGTTGCCCATTGCAACACACGCGAAACAAGCAGCAGCAACAACAACAGCAGCAGCAGCAACAGAGATAGCAACAACAAAAAGAACAGCAACAACAGAGACAGCAACAACAACAGCAACAACAGCAGCAGCAACAGAGACAGCAACAACAACAACAACAACAGCAACAACAACAGCAACAACAGCAACAACAGCAGCAGCAACAGAGACAGCAACAGAGACAGCAACAACAACAGCAACAACAGCAGCAACAGCAGCAACAGAGACAAGTGAAAAATACTGAATGGCAAAACATTGGCCAGGGACAGCTGCGAAATGCTGGACAGAAATGAAGGCTGAGCATATGGCAGGCTAAGGGAGCAGCGGAAAGTGAGCACCGGGCAGTGAGCAGCGGCCAGTGGGCAGCGGGCAGTGAGCAATGGGCAGCGGGCAGTGAGCAATGGGCAGCGGGCAGTGGCCAGCTTCGGGCAGTGAGCAGCGGGCAGTGGGCAGCGAGTGGTAAGCAGTGTGCAGTGGTATGTATGGCAGCCAGCAGTTGTTACTGTGCAGCATTTGATGTTGTTGCTTTTGTTGCTGTTACTTCTTCCGTTGCTGCCCTGCTGCCACTGTCGCTGTTGCTGCTGTGTCGCTGGCACTGCTGCTGCCACTGTTGCTCTACTGCTGCTACATAGTATTGCCTTGCTGCTGCTGCTGCTGCTGCCGTTTGTTGTTACTATTCTGCTGCTGCTGCTGTTACTGTTGCTATAGCTGTCGTGCTGTTGCTGCCGTGCTATCCCCGCTACTGCTGCTGCTGCTGCTGTTGTTACTATTCTGCTGCTGCTGCTGCTGCTGTTACTGTTGCTATTGCTGCCCTGCTGCTACTGCTGTTGCTGCCGTGCTGTCGCTGTTGCTGCCGTGCTATCCCCGCTACTGCTGCCGTGCTGCTGCTGTTGTTGTTTTGTGTAGGGCTTCGTCTGCCATTGGCAGCATTTAACGTAATGCGCTATTAATGCAACGCTATCAGAATTTAGTCTACACTTTGCACTACAACATTAACCCCACTTTGCCCCAACCCCCAACCCCCACACCCCCATCCCTTACATACAGCCATGCCACGGCCCCTCACATTGCTCGGTTGCTTTTGTGTAATTATTCAGCTAGTGGCACAAGAATTTCAACAACAACTAGAAAAAAAGGAGAAGAAGAAGTAGAAGCAGAAGTAGTAGAAGAAGAAGAGTAACAGCAGCGCTGTCTGCATAAGTCAAATGAATGAAACGAATGTTGTCTGACACTGCAAACGAATGTGTGAGTGTGTGTGAGTGTATGTCTGAGTGTATATGAATGCATGAATGAATGAAATGAAATGAAATGAATGAATGACTAATGCAAAGACATGCAAATGTGCAAAAATGATGCATTAGTCTGATTAAATGGCCAAAAGGATGTCCGACTGCCAAAGCAGGCAACGCGACGATGGCAAGGATATGCAGCAAGAGGTTTAAGTGTAAAGTGTAAAGGGAAAAAAACTGACATGCAGTAGACTGTCTGTGCTTTGTTTTTTATTTTTTTTTTATTTTTGCAACTAGTATTTGACACGCGATTAGTAAAGTTTTTGCCAAGGGCCAAAAAGGGAAATGAGAAATGGAAAATAGGAAAATAGGAAAATGTGAAATTGAAAAAATGTTAAGTGATAAATGAAAATTACATATAAAAAAAATGACATGCAGCAACTATTGGCAAAAGCTTTAAATGAAATTTAAATTAAATTAAAATTATAAAAAAAATAAAAAAAAAAATTAAAGTAAAGTTAGCGATGGAAATTGAAAGTTGCAGCGCAAGAATATTTATAGAATATTATTTCATTTTTCAGTAATACTTGCAATGGCAGCTATATGTTATATTGCAACGATTCAGCCTGCTGCGACTGGGAACTGAGCAACGGTTTTGTGGCAAGTTTCAGGCAGCTCGCTTCAAAATTGAAAGCTAAGCTTGAACTGTTTGCACAGATCTTTAGTCTTTAGATTTAAGCGCGACTGTTACTGATGCTGAACAGGAATATATATATTATATGTAATATAGAGTAAGGTATCTGCCTGCTTTTCAACACTACAAACTGCAAGGTAAAATTTTAATATATGCTTTGCAGCAGCAGAAGGAGAGCGAAGGGATTGCATAAAGTATATTAAGCACGCCTTGAACTGTTGAAGTTGCGTTAACAATGCAAAGGGAAAAAAAAACAAATGAGGCAAAATGAGCTTCATCAACGACAGCAGCGAGCAGTGAGCAGTGAGAGAGTGAGAGTGTGAGAGAGTGAGAGTGTGAGCAGCGAGCTGAGTGAATAATGGCGATTAAACGAGACTAAAGACTGCAAGCATTTAGCAGCAGTAGCTGCGGGAGCAGCAGCAGGAGCAGCGGCAGCAGAATGAGAAGCAGCAGTAGAAGTAGCAGCAGGAGGAGCAGAAGCAGAAGAAGCAGTAGCAATAGAAGCAGGAGGAGAAGCAGCAGCAGCAGCAGTAGAAGCTGGCGGAGGAGCAGCAGCAGGGGCAGTAGAAGTAGAAGAAGCAGTAGCAATAGAAGCAGGAGGAGAAGCTGGAGGAGGAGCAGCAGCAACAGCAGTAGAAACAGGAGGAGAAGCAGCAGCGGTAGAGGCAGGAGCAGCAGCAGCAGTAGAGGCAGGAGCAGCAGCAGTAGCAGTAGAAGCAGCAGGAGAAGCAGCAGTAGCAGCAGCAGTAGCAGTAGAAGCAGCAGGAGAAGCAGCAGCAGCAGCAATAGAAGCAGTAGCAGGAGCAGCAGCAGCAGTAGAAGAAGCAGTAGCAATAGAAGCAGGAGGAGAAGCAGCAGCAGCAGCAGTAGAAGCAGCAGGGGCAGGAAGAGAAGCAAGAGGAGAAGCGGCAGCATTAGCAGCAGCATCAACTGGCAAAAATGTTCAGCTATGCGATGCGATGCGATGCGCTCGTGCCAAAAATCGTAGCGTACTTTTTTTTTTTTTTTTTTGGTAGCTCTAAGCAGATGAAACTGAAACCGATAAGCAAGGACAACAGACAGACAGACAAACGGACAGACAGACAGACGGAGAGACAAAGGCAAAGACAAAGAGGCTATAGATGAAAATGAAGATGAAAACAAAAGGCAAAAGCAGCAGCAGCAGCATGCAGAAAGTAGAAGATGGAAGGTAAAGCGACAAAGCCGGAAAGAAATACGCAACGCATTAAGTGAAAGGCAAAAGGACGACGAGATGCTGCCGTTGAGCTGCAGCTGGAATCTGATAGGAAGCAGCAAGCAAAGCAAGCAAGCAAAACGCTAAAGAGCTCATCATCAACTTGAGGCATATCCGGCATATACGCTGGCAAAGTGCATAGCAGGGAAAGTGTTGCAGGGGCAACAAGAGCAGAGAGTTGCGCTTAGAAGCGAGTAATAAGCGATATACGATGCGATAACGACTTCAAGTTGAAGACTGACAAAAAAAAAACACAGAAACGTGGAAATTGAGAAGCAAACAGAGCAGCGTGGCAGCATGAGCAGAGAAAGAGTAAGAGAAGCAGCGGCAGGTGAAGTTCAAGTTGAAAATGAGACAAGTTGAGGCGTGCGCATGTTTTGTGATGAAGCTTACAGCAGACAAAAGGGAGAGAGGGAGCGAGAGAGAGAGAGAGAGAGAGAGAGGAAGAGCGAGCAGAGTGGAAGAGCGAGCAGAGTGGAAGAGCGAGCAGAGAGAAAGAGCGAGCAGAGAGGAAGAGCGAGCGGAGAGCAAGAGCAAGCAGAGAGTGAGAAAGCATTGTAAGATTCGCATTACTTTTGTCGCTAGCAAAGCGGCAAGCCAAGTACTTGCCACATTTTAAACTCAGCAGCAGTATTAGCTGCTTCAACTTGCCTGCAACTGCCACTGCTACTCCCCCCCCTCCTCGCCCCAACCCCTCCCTACCCTTTGCTTATCTGCTGCACTTCAGTTGTTTTCATACTTCTGCTAATGGCTGCTGTTGCAAAAGATGCAGCTACACGCATTGCACGTGTGGCACGTACTTTTCAAGCTGTTTTGTGTCAGACAAGAAGCAGAAAAAGAGGCGTGGCATGTTGCTTGTGATTAAGTGTAGCTTTGACAGTAAGCAGCTTAAATTGTGGCACGCGCAACACTTTACAATAACATGCCCCCCCCCCCTGTCGCTTTTGTTGACCAGCCATATGACAAGTTTTTGTTAACAGCTGCCAACCGCAAGGATTACAATTTGCCATAAAGAGTTAACACTGTGCCAGCTTGTGGCAAGCATGCCTTCAATTTGAATTTAATGTGCAAAAAAATTTCTAATGCTGCTGCATGGCAAGCATCTTGTATTTTGCCTGCTGCATATTCATATATATTTTGCAGCATCTGCTGCATGCGGCACGCGCATCCTTTTGTATTAACAAAGGCAAAGACATGTGTATGCTCTTGTGTGTGTGTGTGTTGTGTGTGTGTTGTGTATGCTCTGTGTGTGTTGTGTGTGTGTGTTGTGTGGCAGGAAACGCACTGATTGAGCAGCAATCGCTGCGCAGTCCGGGACAGATGTTTTTTTCTTCCTTTACAGCAGACGCGTGCGCTGGCATGCCACATCGGAAGTGCCACTGCGTGTGCGCTCACGGGGTTGATTTAGACTCAAAGATTCAGAGATTGTGTTTGAGTTTGAGATTCAACTTCAGCTTCAGCTTCAGGTTTTTGAGGTTGAAGGTTCAGGTCAAACACTGAGCGACAATTGTTCCTCACGCTGTGGCTGTGGCTGTGGCAGAGTCTAAGGTTAAATGCTGCGCAAATGCCTTTGGTTTTGGGTTCCCTTATTTTTTGGGGGCACTGAGATTTATTTATTGTCTGCGCTCTTCCGCTATTGCTGTCTCACTCTCTCTCTCTCTCTCTCTCTCCCTCTCTCTCTCTTTTGTCTCTTTCTTTATAGAATTTTGTAGCTTGGTTTTTCTATCAATTGTCGCTCAGCTGACTGACAAGTGGCAGACCTTTAGGGTCGACAATGCTGCTGCTGCTGTTGCTGCTGTCAGCAGACATAAGACATGTTTGTACTTGCAACAACATGTGTGGCATGCACTAAATAATAAAGATGCATCATTAATTTAATTGTCGAATGCTGCGGCTAGCAAAAGTTTTGCCAGCGTATGGCAAGTAATGTCAGCACTGTGCGCCATGCAACATGCAACTTGCTGCCACTTTGTGCGCTCAACTGTTAACATTAGATAAGTTTGCCACACACACTCCCCTCCCCCCTTCTCTCTCTCACTGACAAACTCTTGGCATTTTCTAATTAGATTTTAGTGCCAAGCACTGCACAAAATTTTCATAGCGTTCTCTTTGTCTTTGCTGCAGACAACATGCTGCATGCTGCTGCCACATTGTGTTCAGGTAAACAGTTTTCTCTCTCTTATTTTTCAGCCGCACAATTTTCTAATTAGTGCAACGCGCAAAAAAAAAAAATATGAAGGCTTCGTTTATCGCGTTTATCTATGAATGCAACCTGAATGTGGCAGCATAACAAGTTGCCACAAGCTGGCAGTAGCTGCCACAAGCTGCCAGCTGCTGTCCGACTCGTATATTGTATGCTTATCCTTCTTTTGCCTCCAACGTTCAGATTGCCAAAGCTGACCTCATAAATTTACTGACAGCCCCAAGGCAGCGCAAGGCACAACACGGCAAAAAGTGTGTGAGAGAGAGAGAGAGAGAAAGAGAGAGAAGAGAAGAGAATGCAAGCGAGTTTCAATTAAATTTCAACTTACAAATCAATAAACCAACAATTTCAACACAATTCATATAACGGACACACACACACAACACACAGCACACACAACACACAGGCAGCAGCAGCAGCAGCTGTAGGAAATAGCAGCGCTTATTGGGCCAAGGCAGACAGCGATGCAGGCAAGAAGTGCATGTGAGCGGCGGCGGGTAGTGGAAGGAAGTGCAAGGACATTGAGGCCTGCAACTTGGCTGCAGCAACTGCATTGCAACTCGACACCGGAACAAGTGGCAGACGTGGCAGTAGTGGCAATACGTAGCCAAGGCTTACTGAGTGCTGAGCTCTCGCTCTCTCTCTCTCACACACACACACTTGCCATATCTACTCTCTCTCTTTCTTGCTATTGTTGTTGTTGCTGTTACACACACTCGCCATCTCCCTATCTCTCTCTTTTTTTATGCTATTGTTGTTGTTGCATATAGTTTTGTCCAGGCTAAATGAAGCACTGCAACACCCCCCCCCCCCCCCTCCCCGCTCTTAGCCACTTGCCACACAGTGCCTTGGATAAATGTGTTTAAAAAAACATTTGGCGGCATTAACGGTTGAGGCACACGCGCAACAGCAACGGCAACAACAACAGCAACAACAACAGAGCAGCAGTAGCAGCAGCAGTAGCAGCAGCAGCAGGAGAAGGAGGAGAAGGACAATGCACAATGAGCTCAACATCCTGAGCAAAAGCGTTGTGCGGCGGCATTAATTGGTTCACTGATTTTATGCGGCCAACTGGCAGCAACAACAACAGCAGCAACAACAACAAGAACAACAACAGCAGCAACAACAACAACAATGAGCTGGGATTAAGGATGCGCTGTTCCTGTTTAACCTGTCGACCACAGACGGCAAAAGCAAAAACAAGCTAAAGAGCAACAAGGGAAATGGCAATGTGGCAGATGTAGTGAGGAAGGGGAAGGTAAAGGCGCTGGTGAAGGTAAAGGGGGAGCGGGAGGGGGTGTGGTGTGGTGTATAATGCAGAGAAAGTAGAGAAAATGCAATGAAGCGAGACAGCAATTGAAATGAAGCAAAGCAGCAACAGCAGCAGCAGCAGCAGCAGTAGCAGTAGCAGTTGAAGTGGCAAAGGGGCAGCAGACGGTAGACAGTAGACGATAGACGATAGACGGCAGAGATAGCATACGCCTGGCACTGATAAGATGCAGCGCAGCAAAAGCAAAACGCGTTTTTGTTGCAGCTGCCCAAGTGAGACAAACTAACAGGCGGAAAATGATATTACAAGGGGCATAACTCGTGCCAGCAACAGCAGCAATAGCAGCAGCAGCAGCACAAAGCAGAAACAAGGCACACGACGACGCTGAGCTGCTGCTGCTGCTGCTGCTGCTGCTGCTGTGGCAGATGAAAGCGAGCAAATCTCATTAAAAACTGAATCGAAATTGTAATTTGAGTAGTGCACAAACAGCAGATAGATGCGACGATTGCAATACGAGATTGAAGATTGAAGATGTAGATGTAGATGAAGATTGAGTTGATGATAGCCGCACACACACAGGGACAAACACACAGAGAGGGAGAGAGTAACACATATGTCTAGCTGGCAAACTATATGTGTCTCAATGTCTATGCCCAAGGACTTTGTTTGCCAAGTTGTCTAGCAGTAGAAAAACAGCCGCCGTCTAAGACAGAAAGAGAGAGAAAGAGCAAGAGAGATCGGCTGACGGAAGCAAGGTGTGATTTTTGTTTATGGTTTATGCCACAGGGTTTCAAATGCATGCGTGGCATGCATGCATGCAGGTGTCACACACACGTTCAATCAATCAGCTGCTGCAGCAACAAATCTAAAATGTGCAAAAAATCATTTTCTGCAACATTGATGCTTAAATATAAATTATAAAATTATAATTAACATAGAAATATCACATTGAATTATGCAACATCACATTTAAATTATGCAACAAACAAACATAATTCACATTAAGTTTTTCAGCAGCAACGGCAAAAATAAATTGACAAAATAAATTTGCAAATTTTTGTAATTTGAAAATTTTTTTAATGTTTTATTGCAGTTACGTTGAGAATTGACAAATTGATTGACTGACTGACTCACTGACTAACTGATTGATTGTTGCTACTGTTACTGATGCTACTGCTGCTGCTACTGTTACTGCTACTGCCACTGCTGCTACTGCTACTGCTACTACTGCTGCTGTGGCATGAAATTTAATTAAATGCAAAAACATTTCATTTCATTTCGATTACTGAATACATAAGAATCTGATGATTTGTTGTTATTGTTTTTATTGAATTGAAATTTCTAATTGCTATTCGACTCGCAGATACTTCAACTCAAGTGCCAGGCCAAAGCATAAGAAGTGGAAAAGAAAAGAAAGAAGAAAACTAAAAGTAGCTAAAGATGCAAATTTAGTAGCATAATGAAAGTAGTTCAAGATTAAAGAAAGCAAAAGATTATTTATTGTGTTGCCAGATAATAGATTTTCATTTCATTTAAAAATTATTTCAAGTTCAAGTTATAATTATTTTATTTTTCATTTGTAAGTATTTCAATTTTATTTTTAACTAATTTAAATTATTTTATTTTTCATTTGTAAATATTTTTATTTTATTTTTAACTAATTTAAATTATTTTATTTTTCATTTGTAAATATTTACATTTTATTTTTAACTATTTTAAATTATTTTATTTGTAATATTTTTTTTTTGTTTTTTTATTTTATTTACAATTTTTTTAATTTCTTTATTTATTTATTTACAAATTATTTATATATAATTATTATTAACAAATTTAATTCAATTTATAATTATTTTTAATTAATTTATATTTATTTTTATTTAATTTTTTTTGTTAGTTTCATTAAATTTTTAATTGTTTTAATTATAATTTAAATAAAATTTATATTTATTATAATTATATTTATAATTAATAATTAATTTAATTTACATTTATTTTTCTTTAATTTTTTTTGTTAGCTTAATTTAAATTTTTGATTTATTATTATTATATTTTAAATAAAATTTATTTTTATTTTAGTGTTACTTATAATTACATATTTTAATTTAATTTATTAATTTTCAAATAATTTAATTTAATTCATAATTAATTTAATTTTTTTTTACATTTAACTTTTACTTTCTTTTTAAAATGAATTTTTTTTGTAATTGAATTTAATTTATTATTTTGAAATTAATTCAATTTAATTCATAATTATTTTAATTTCATTTTTTTTTGTTTTATTTTACATTTAATTTTTACTTTCTTTTTAAAATGAATTTTTAATAATTGTAATTTAATTTAATTTATTAATTTTAAATTAATTTAATTTAATTCATTATTATTTCAATTTAATTTTTTGATTTAATTTTTACTTTCCTTTTAAAATGAATTTTTAATAATTGTATTTAATTTAATTTAATAATTTTCAATTAATTTAATTTAATTCATAATTATTTTAATTTAATTTTTTGATTTAATTTTTACTTTCCTTTTAATATGAATATTTAATAATTTTAATTGTAATTTTATTTAATTTATTAATTTTAAATTAATTTAATTTAATTCATAATTATTTCAATTTAATTTTTTGTTGAATTTTTTATTTAATTTTTACTTTACTTTTAAACTTTATTTTTAATAGTTGTAATTTAATTAATAATTTTCTTAATTAATTTTAATTTTTTAATAATTTTCTTAATTAATTTTAATTTTTTTAATAATTTTCTTAATTAATTTTAATATTTGAATAATTTTAATTTAATTTATATTAATTTTTTTTTCATTTTATTTACAATTCAATTTTACATTATTTTAATTAAATTTATTTTCACACTATTTACTTTTCTATATTTCGCTTGTAGCAGTTCTTCAATGTATTTCTCACCTCTCTCTCTCTCTCTCTCTCTCTCTCTCTCTCTCTGTCTATCTGCCTCTTTCATTAATTTCACTTTGATCTCCTGCTATACTTTTGCTTAAATGAAAATGAAATTTGATAAGCACATAAAATGAATATCTAATATAATATTTTGCTGAGTGCTAACAACCCCAATTGTTATTGCAAGGTGCGAGTATAAAGACATATTTTAATTAATTGATGTTCTACTACTACTACTACAACAACAACAACTACAACAACAACAACAACAACTACAACATGATTCTTGTTGTTGAATTTTGGTATTTGTTTTGCGTTGTTGTATGCTAAAAATGCCAATCAATATTTGCATACTGCAATATTATGTAAATTACGTTTATTCACTCTCTCTCTCTCTCTCACTCACTCTCTCTCTCTCACTCTCTCTTTCGCTTTCTATGTTTTTCTCAGTTGTTGTTTTGTTTATTACATGTAGTTGAAGTCAAATTCTTTAGCTTGTCATTTTCATTTTCACTGTCGTTATACTTTTCTCTCTCTCTCTCTCTCTTACTCTCTCTCTCTCTTAGCTAATCACATTGCAAAGTTCTTTCTAATTGTTTTCCATTAGGCAACTAATTTCCCTAGCATTAATTAGCAATCTTCCGTTTATCTCTCTATCTCTATCTCTCTCTGTCTCTGCTTGCAACTTCGACAAGTTTTGCTGCTGCTGCTGCTGCTGCTGCTGCTACTTCTTCTTCTTCTGCTTGTTGTACATTCATTCAGGTGTGCTTATCGTAAACAAGTGTTAGTCATAGTCTGCTACTAGCTTTGCTTGTCATTTATATTTATTCTTCTTCTTGTTGTTGTTTCTTCTTGGTTTTTTTTTTTTGGTTTTAACTGCTCTCGAAAATTGATTTTGACACCATGAAAAAAGTTTTTACGAAACTTTAGCAACTTGTAAAAGAGCTGCAAAACTTTTGCCAGTTGCAGTAGCAAAAGGCGTAGCATAACGAGCGGCGGGGAGGGAAAAGCAAAGAAATTTGAAAATTCGTCGAAAAAGCCAATGGAAATGCACATAAAACAACAGCATTAAACATGAAGAGCTTGCAAATGTAACAAAAGCAGCAACAATAACAATAACAGCAGCAGCAGCAGCAGCAATAGCAGCAGCAGCAGCAGC
This sequence comes from Zaprionus obscuricornis, assembly GCA_037044475.1. Classification (NCBI taxonomy): domain Eukaryota; kingdom Metazoa; phylum Arthropoda; class Insecta; order Diptera; family Drosophilidae; genus Zaprionus; species Zaprionus obscuricornis. Next base: position 15,693 of record JBAMBR010004343.1, on the reverse strand, counting down.
AATAGCAGCAACAACAACAAGAGAAGGAAAGGTAGGGGAAGGGCATGAAGGGCAAGCAGTGTGAGAACTTGACATAACATGCCACCAAAAAAATATAAAAAAAAAAGTAAAGAAAGTAAAAGAAGCAACAGAAAATAATAAGAAACAGCGCGAAGAATAAGAAGAGGAAGAGGCAGCAGAAGCAAAAGTCGAAAATAACGAAAAATAAAAAGAAAACATGAAATGAAAAACTTTTGTTAAGATTACGTCGCGCATTAGCAGCAAGTCAAAATGGCAGACGAAGCCCGTGAGGAATTATGCGCGCATCGAGAGTAAAGAGAAGCTCAAAGCGCAACGCAACGCAACGCGACGCGACACGTAATGCTAAAAAGGTAAAAAAATAAAAAAAAAAGCAAATGCTTGCACCACGCCCCAGTTGCCACATGCTGCCATGCTGCCAGCTATATGTAAGTATGTCAAATGTTTGCGACCTGTGCAACATGGCGAATGCACTTTCAAATTGATGTGCCACATGCAGCAGACAGACAGCGTGTGGCATGTGGCATGTGTCCAGCAAACTGATAGACAGACAGACAGACAGACCAACCGACAGACCAACCAACCGACAGACTCTCTGTCTGTGTAGTGAACCAAGCACTAGCCACAAATTGATGGCCATAGTCAGAAGCTACAGTCATTTCTCTTGTAGACATACGGCAGCGCACGCGGCGTATGCGCAACGTGTGCAGTTTATTGAAAAAAAAAAAAAACTTGGCTTAATTTATGATGCTATATACGGCCGCCTGACTTTGACTTGTGCTTGCTGCTACTTGCTGATACTTGCTGATACTTGTGCTGCTTGCTTGCTTGCTTGCTGCTGCTTGTGCCACATATGACAAGGCTATCAATTGTTGCAAGAAAGAAAGAAGAATGCGCCGCAAAAATGTCAATAAACAATTTTCTTGCAAAATAATAATAAAAAAAGGAAACAAAAACAAAACAAAATCAACTGCGCTGCGATGTGAAGCGACGTAAAGTGAAATGAAAATAAGATAAAGAAACAGCAGCGGCAGCAGAAGAAAACCGTTGAAGGACACTTAAAACGCAATTCAGTTAAACGTAAAAAGTAAAAAAAAAAAAGGGGGGCGTGCCATGATGCTGGGCGGGCCAGTGGCAAAAACATTTAAGAGGGGGTTACGTTACATTACGGTAATTGAACTCTGCGCTTTAATTCATTTGCTTTTATGTATGAATGACTATATGTGTGTGTGAGAGAGAAAGAGAGAGAGAGACTATATATGTGTGTGTTTGTGTGTGTGTGTGAGCCGGCAATTTGCCATTTTGAATGGATTGAATTGGATTGCGTCTAATGCGGCTTATCCTCTGGCACAGTGGGTGATATTTACGAGCCAGAGCGACATCCTGCCGTGAGCAAAGCAGTCAAAGAGACAGAAAGAGAAAGAGAGAGAGAGAGAAGCAACAACAATTGGTGAAAAAGTAAAATCAAACAGATGTACAACAAGAAGAAGCAAAAGCAAAAGCAGAAGCTTTGCCAGTTCCTTTTGGTCGAGCGCTTAATGGCGCTGTAATCAAAAGTCATTATGTCGAGCATTGCCATCAAGGACAACGTCAGGGACTTTAGTTAGGGTGTAGCCACTGCTACTGCCACTGCCACTGCCACTGCTACTGCTGCTTAATGCTAGTCGTGCTGCCTGCCACTGGTCCAAGAATCAGCTTGCCAAAGCATTTGCTTACAAAAGGAAAATTACGCGTATTATGTGCAGGCAAAGGGCAAGAGACAAAGACTGAGAAGTGAGAGTGAGAGTGAGAGCAGCAGGCGGAGTGTTGTTTGCCCTCGTTTTGTTATTAATTTGTTTGTCAAAGCGCAGAAAAAGCAAAGCAGGAAACAGAAATTCGCCACATCATGTTCAACATTGCCATTGCCATGGCCAAGTTAATGGGACACGCCCCTCACTCTCTCTCTGTCTCTCTCTCTCTCTGTGCGCTTTGTACGCTTTGTACACAGCAACAGTTATCGTACATGTCTTGGGTTTGAGTTTTGCCAAGTCTGGTACAGTGTCTGGCAAGGATAATGCGTAGCTATTAAGCGGACAGACAAAAGGCGACGACTAAAACGCGGATTAGAGGCAACTGCACGCACATCATGAGGTTGCAACTTGTAGTCCTCTCTAAGCACACACACACACACACGGTCCATAGTTGTGGTGGGGGAGGAAAGTGAATGTGTCTAAGGGGGGAAAAAAGTAAAATGAACAGAATGCGATACGTGAAAATGTGGAATGTGACTGAGCAGCAAGAGTCTGTGTGTGTGTGTGTTGTGGCAGACTGCCTGTGTGTGTGTGTGTGTGTAGCATATGCTCAGATCCTGTACTTGCATGCAAGGACACGTGCCAGCTACACAGCTAAAGGCCACAAAAGTCTGTTTCAGTTTACGCAAGAAGAAGTTGCAGATACTAAAAAAAAAAGCAAAGTGTGAGAGAAATGTGAAAAGCAACAAGAAAAAAAAAAAAAAAAAGGAAATTGTATTTTTCAAGAAATGCAGTCAAAGGAATTTTCAAAATACGTTTACAATAGATGCAAAAGACAGACAGCAAACACACTGAGAGAGACAGAGAGAGAGAAAGAGAGAGAGAGAGAACAAATTTTAAAGGTAAAAATGAAAATTTGTAGCTTTTAATGAAAGTCAAATAATAATAAAATTATATTACAATAAATTTTCGTCAACATTTTATTTATTTGAAAATTCATTTAATTTCCAGATAAATTTTAAAGCATAAATTAAATGCAAATAAAATTTTAGCATAAGGAAATTCAGTTTAATATCTGGAAAAAAAAGAAAATTCATCAAGTTTGCATTAAAAATATTTAAAAAAAAAAATACAAAAATAATAATAAAAATTTCAAGTTAATTTCAAGCTGAAATTTAAATTCAAAGAATTTTTAGCTAATTATTTTTTTGGCATTTTAAGAATTTGTGTAGAGAATCAATGTATAATCGAAATGTTAGTCAGAGATATTTTGTATATAGTGAACATTTTCATTTTCATAGAAGTTCAAATTATTCACTTTTCAATTAATTGCAAATCATTTGTTGTTGTTATTGTTGTTGTTGTTTGTTGTTGTTGATATTGATTAATAAACTTGGGCAAAAATTATAGACGTCAAAGAGTAGTATAAAGTAAACTAACAGACGTTGCTATATAGACAGACGGCAGATTCTCGTCGTCATTGTAACAATAATAGATTATTATTAAGTGTTTTATTTCTCTCTCTCTCTCTCTCTCTCTTTTGCTCTCACTCTCTCTCTCTCTCTTTCCCTTCATCACTGCTTCATCAGCTGCTGCTTTCATTTAGTGCTGTTTAGTTTGGTTTACTTTGGTTTTTATCTGTTTGTTGTGCTTAATACTGCAAGTGTATGTGTGTGTATGTATGTGTGTCTCTCTCTATTTAAGTGTGTGTTGAATCTGTGTGTTTTGTGTGTTTGTATTTTATTCTATTTTGTTTACCTGCCTCTGCCCACAAATGAAAATCGAACTCGTGCAATCAGCTATAAATAGAATTTTCTCTTTATTTCTTTTTTCTTTTTTTTTTTTCTCATCATCAAATGATTTTTCGCCACTTTTCCAAAATGCAAATAATTTTTGTATATTTTTCTACTTTTTTTGTTTTTATTTTTGTTATGCGTGCAAGTGAGATAGCTAGCTGTCTTGGGCACACGTCCGTTTCATTTTGTTGTGTGACGTCACAAACGTTTGTGGCGCAAAACGTAGGCGTGTGGCGTGGCAGACAACGCAAAGTTAAAACGTCATTAAAACAAAATATAAAAATAATTTTTTGCAATGTTGAATGAATGAAGCGAAGCAACAATAAGAATATCATCATCATCATCATCATCATCATCATCATTATCATCATCGATATTATTTAGCAAACATAGCATAGAAAAAACGATTTTCAATTTTATGACGTATTTAGCTTAGCGCAGTACTATTGCTATCTCACTCACACGCACACGCTGTGGGTGGTCAAAGAGTTTTTTCTTCAAGTGCAAAGTAATGAACGCAACAAATGCTGCAAGCAGCGGCAGAATAAGTGCTGCAAGATGAAGGGTAAATGGGGGGGAGGGTGAAGGTTGAGGATCTATTCACTGGCAAAATTTATTTATTTGCAAACGTTTTAGCGTAAATTGCGCCTTTTTTTTTTTTTTTTTTTTTTTTTAGTACGCAACCCACGCCATGAGAAAGCAAAAGTATTGAAAGATTATTGAGAACTGTGATAGACTTCAACTGAGACAAACTAAAGAGCAAGAAGAAGAAGAAGAACAATTAGGGAAAAAGAAAATCCCCTAAAAGCAGTAAATTGAAGCAACGTGCCACAAAATAGACATGTGGCACAACAACAAAATAAAGCACAAGCACAAGCACAATTCACAGTAAATTTCAATGTAAATTTATGCGCTAAAAAATTAATTGAAAAAACAAAAAAAAACAAAAAAAACAGCAGAAAAAACTAATGTAAAAAAAAATTGTTTAAAAAACAGTTTAAATGAACTGTTTAGCATATTGGCCAAAAAGGGCAAACGATTTCTATGTGCTACAAGTGTTGATATGGCAACTCAACGCCTTGAACAGCTTGCCATGAACTTATAGAACAGACAACAGACAAAACTTTAGCTAATAATTGAACATAGTTATGGAAAGATATGTAGTATCTATATATGCTACATATATGTAGATAGATATATATATATATATATATATAGTCATAGTCATAGTTATAGTCATAGCATAAGCAGAAGCATAAGTAGCTAGTATTGAAAATCATGCTTGTTATTTTCAATTTTCAATTTTCATTGATGCTGTGCAAAAACAACATGCTGCTGAAATATATTATGACTATGTTATTATTATACTATACACTTACACTTACAGCAGGCATATTTATATTTTCATTGAGTTTGTAAAGCATAGTTAAAGGTGTGGCAGAACATGATGAACATGAACATTTATTATACACTGTGGTGTAAATGCTTGAGCAGCAGCAGCAGCAATTGCATGTCAGAGAAACTCATCGTTTATCTGTTTGTCTGCTTGTCTGTTTATATGTTTGTCTCCCTGTCTGTTTGTCTCTCTGTCTGTTTGTCTCGCTGCCTGTTTCTCCGTCTATTTGCTTGTCTCTTTTTTATATTTATCGGTTTTAATTTAATAATTTAATTAAATTTTAATTTGAATTTATTCAAAATTTTATAATAAAATTATTTTATTTTTATTTTAATTTTAATTTTATTTTTTGCTAAATTTTGAAAATATTGCTTCAAGTTTTTAGTATGAATAACTCTTCATTTATGCGCTGGCAAGTGTATTAAATCATTGGCATGCTGAAAATATATAGAGTTATAGAAAATATACATATATATATATATATATATATATATATAATCAACATATATATCTATATATATATATATCTATATCTATAGCATATTTCAGTATATTAAGCTGGCATAGAATTTTCGATTATGTTTAATTAATTTACCAACAGACATCCAGCATCCAGCATCCAGCAGCAACAAGGCAACAACAACTAGCTAACTAACCGTACAGTCAGGCAGGCAGGCAGACAGACAGTTGAACAGAGGGACAGACATGGCTGGCCAGGCAAAATACTTATAATCTGTTATCGCACATAATCAGGCTAAACAATTCAGTTGCTGCTGTTGCTGTTGCTGTCATAATTTGACCAAAAACATTGCCTGCGAGCATTTTGAACTGTTTCTGCTTCTTGTTCTTCCTCTTCTTGTATTTTAGCTAAAGATTTTTTTTGGTGCCGTTGGCAACTAAATTGAATTTGCAATCTTGTTAATTGCCAATTGAACATTTTCAACAATTTCATAAAATTTTACGCCTATCATGTGTCTGCATCTTTGTCTGTCCGAGAACTGACCAGCTGACCAACAGTCCGTCCGTCCGTTAGTCTCTCTGTTCCGGGCAATCCAACTGTCTGTCTATCTGTCTGTCCGACTGTCTGTCTGTCCGTCCATTCAATTGTTTGTTTTTATAAACCTATTTTTCAATATGTACTTTTTGAATTATTAAGTTTTGGCATTTCTGTGACGCAAAGTAGTAAATTCTCAGCTTCAAGTGTGAAATAAACGTTTCCATATGCAAAGCCAGCAAAGCACAATACAGAGCCCACAGCAGCAGCAACAGCAGCAGCAACAGCAGCAAGCGATAACCGCAGCAGCAGCGAAATATTTTAGTTTTCTTCATCTAACAGCTGATTTGTGTTGGCAGCATCGATGTCGACGTCGCAGCAGGCAAACGCAGCAAAAACATATAAATCAATGCAAAATAAGATTTAACACATTGTTATTCCAATTTTTATTTTTTTTTTTTATTATTCAATTATTTATTGTTATAGTCAATCGACAGATCGTTGAAGAAAACCGCAACAGATTATTGTTATTTGTGTGGTCAAAACATAAATAATAAAACAAACAACAAACAAGTCTCAACACTCAAATACAAACACATACTAATCTTTAAATAAAATGAATTTTTGTTTTTTCTTATGTTAACAGTTTGAAATGCTATTGATTGTCTTATCTATCTTAGTTTTGGAGTCATAGTGTAAAAAACGTTGCTTCTTTTAGGCTGCGAATTTTAAACTGGCGCCATCCTAGTATTCACAAACAAAATACGGTGGCGTTTTGCATGCATTGTACAGGCGCCATCTAGTGTTGATTTCAAATAAGGTAAACTTTCCGTTGAGGCATTTAAATTTGATTTGTTGTTTACATATTATATCTGGGCGGTTTGTTTTGCAGATGGCTATGTTCGCACATCTTTGATTGTTTAAAATACATATATAAAATATCACATGACATGTAAATAAACTTAAACTTAATTAATTAGAATTATGCACATTTTTGTTTATATTTTTTATTATAATTTTGAAAAATAAATAATAATTTCAGAGCAGGAAATGTCAAAATCATTTTTGTTTTAGTCTGAAATACCAGGCGATCAGAAGCTAACAGAAAGTCGCAACTAATTTTACTCTTAACATGAAACTGTTAATTTTAGCAGCCGGAGTAAATATAATAAAAAGAGTGACAGAGAATATTATTAGCGAGCACACAAAATTTATGTAGCATACTTTCGGGCTGCGATTTGTTTCGCCCTTGCAGTTGTAACCGAAATTTAAATTTCTTTTAATTTTTGCCCGTCTACTTGTTGCTAGTTTCTGTTCGCCTAGTATTTTAGACTGAAAATACAATGATTTCGACATTTCTGGCAATGACATGACTTGCATTTTATTTTTTCCCCGTAACGGAAATTCAAATTCATTTTATTTCTGATTCAGATCAAAAATACTTTTGTATCTTATAGATACTTTTGTATCTCAAAGATACTTTTGTATCTCATAGATACTTTTGTATCTCATAGATACTTTTGTATCTCAAAGATACTTTTGTATCTCAAATATACTTTTGTATCTCAAATATACTTTTGTATCTCATAGATACTTTTGTATCTTATAGATACTTTTGTATCTTATAGATACTTTTGTATCTCAAAGATACTTTTGTATCTCAAAGATACTTTTGTATCTCAAAGATACATTTGTATCTTATAGATACTTTTGTATCTCAAAGATACTTTTGTATCTCAAAGATACTTTTGTATCTCAAAGATACTTTTGTATCTCAAAGATACTTTTGTATCTCAAAGATACATTTGTATCTTATAGATACTTTTGTATCCCATAGATACTTTTGTATCTCAAAGATACTTTTGTATCTCATAGATACCTTACAGATATAAAATGCAAGTCATGCCAATGCCAGAAATGTCGAAATCATTGGATTTTCAGTCTGAAATACTAGGCGAACAGAATCTAGCAGCAAGTAGACGTGCGAAAATGAATAGAAATTCAAATTTCGGTTACGCATAGCATGGAAATAATTATGCTACTGTTAATATTAAGAGCTGTTATTTACAGAAATATTTTATGCCGAATGTTAACATTAACAGTAACATTCCAAAATAAATAATTTAGTGATGCTACTTTCTGCTAGTTGCTGTTCGCCTGGTATTTCTCAAGTCAAATCAATGAATTTCGTTCTAACATAATCGACATTTTTTTGCCCTCTCATCTGTAACGGAAATTTGAATTTCCTTAATATTTTCCCATAAGTAAAAAAACAGATATATTTTTTTAATAAAATCTTTATTCATTTGTTTATTATTATAATTTTTTGTTTTGTTTATTGTAAATATTTCTAAGAATTTTTACAATTCACAATTTTTTATTCAGAATTATTATAAAAATAAGAATAATATAAAATATAAGAATAATATATCAATATGCTTATTTATACATATAATTTTTGCCGAAGAGTACGCGCTGTGGATGGGATGGGATCTTACATATGTCAAGATTTGCCAATTTTCCGCTGTTTGATGCCTCTATATATTATTTGCTTAGTGGTCGCTCATAAAACCTAAATTCGATTTATTGTTATTAAATCTTTATATTATATTATATAATTTTGTTATTATATCTTTATATTATATTATATTATATTTTTAATATTATTAATATTATATCTAGCCCTATTTTTGCAGACTTGTATAGTTGCACACCCGCGATTGCTTATAAATGCTTATAAATGTATATAAAATATCATATGACATGTAAATAAACTTACGCCCATTGATTAGAATTATGAACATTTTCCTTAACAGTAATAAAAAATGTATGTTATTAGAGCGAACTGCGTTGCGAACAGTGTTTGCGCTGAGTTCAAGTGAACTTATAATCTTATCACAGACGACGAGCAAAAAAAAAAAACAGAAAAAAGCGAAAGTAGCCCATAAAAGAAATCGTATAAAAAATAGCAGAAGACACTTCAAAAAAAACACAAAAAAAAAAAAACAAAACAAAAAAACAAAGCAGATATTAGTCTATAAAATTGCATTATAGATTACAGACATGCTGGCAATACAAGTATAAATAAAATACTGAACGATTATGACTATTGCAATGTATTGCAATAAATGTGAAATTTAATCATATAATGAATAAGTCAATGCTATAAAAATCATTGATTAGTGTAAAAAAAAAAGCTTCGGCAGGCATCGCAGCAGTATACGTTCTTTTTTATCACAGTTTCTTTTACTTTTATTGGATAAAGCTTATCGCACGCAGAGCCATGTCAGGTGATCACTGAACAATTATACTTTACATTTTTTTTTTTTACATTTATTTCCATAATTGTTAATTTCATTTTTAACAATTTTTCGTTTTTGGTTTTTAAAAATAAAATTGAAAGTTTTTTAATAGTCAACACATAAAATACAATATGTAAATTGCTAAACTAAGGCAGTGAAGAGAGCAAATGCAAAACATTTGCTTTACAGAAAGAGCGTCGACAATCAGAACAGAAATGTTGCTCTTCTTAGCATATTTAACATTGCTTTGCTTTTGCGCTGTGTATAATGAGAGCAACAGTATGCGAATGTGTGTGAATATGCTAGAGTGCTGAGTGGCCAGAGTGCAAAATGTGCTCAGAGTGCTAGAGTGTGAGAGTGTGAGAGTGCGATAGTGCTTCGTCTATAGCATTTTAAGTATCAATGCGGCGTCCAGTTGTGTTTCAGTTGTTCGTCGCCTGCCAAACGCAGTACAACACATCAGAGGAATTGTAAAAATTACAAAGAAAAAAACAAACAAACTTCTAACTGCTTTAACACCGACAGCTTTGTTTATCATTTCAATATTCTGACGTATTTACAGAGACGACATAAAAATAAAAAATAAAGCAAAAAACAAACGTAACAAATGAACAAAGAGTGACAGTTAAATTACGGCCTTGTTTTGTTTAGTGCGTGCAACGTTCAAAATTATAGTTATTACCAGCTGCTGGGCCAAATGAAGTTGAACTTGAGTTAAATAAGTTGAAATATCAAATTTAATAATAATTACGTTTTGCAAAATATGCAACAGGCGGCTGACTGACCAAAATCATCATCAACAGCAGCAGCAACAATAATAATAACAACAACAACTGCTACGCAACTGTAGAAAGTTTTTTTTTTATTGTTATTATTTTGAAGACAACGCTTAACTGCTGCACACTTCGCCTTCGCCTCTATCATTTGCTTAAGCAACTAACACCAAAGTCAAAGCCAAAAAAAAATAAAAAAATAACATAACAAAAAGCGAAGCATCAAACAAAAATTTTTGCGTGTAAAAAAAAACAAAGCGTCAAAAAAGAAATTCGAGTTCACTTTTCGCGCGCGTGTGTGTTTGTATATGTGTATGTGTGTGTGTGTGTGTGTGTTTTTTTAACATACTAAATTGGCAATATTTAACAACTTTGGTTAAATAAATAAATAAATAAATAAATAAATAAATATAATGTCTGGTCCACTGCCCGAAATCAGCGCTGAGCAGCGCACAACATTGGATCAGGTAAGAGAACACAAAGAGTACCAAATAATTTGTATATATGTATATGTATATGTGTGTGTGCGTCTTAAAAAGCTTCTTGCTCTCGCGCTCTTTCTGTCTCGTTGTCTGTAACATAAACGCCGCCTTGGCTTAGCAGCGCTCTTTGCTTATCTGCAGAGAGAGCGAGCAACAGCTGCATAGCAGCAAGTGTTGTCAAAGAAGGAAGTGCAAAAGAGAAGAAAGCATTGTGTGTAGGCGGCGTAGTCAAAAAAAAATGTAATAAATAAGAAAATGACATTTTTATTGTGCTGCATTATTGGCATGCGCAAATAATAGTAATAACTGTATTAAGTGTAGTATATATGTATATACTAACTGATAAAAATATATATAAAAATAAAACTTATCAAATAACAATTGTTCTGACACTATAGAAACATTTAATTGTCTGATAAGCAAATTCAATATTCCCAAAAAAAAAAAAAGAATAAAAAAGAGTTTCTATGCAATTTAATAGTAATTGATTTCTACTGTGCTTTCATCTTGCATTTTGTTTGTGATATTAGAACTGATTAATTGCGCATTAGACTAAAGCTTAAAGACTTCTTCTACAGCTTCTTTTATTGTTTTGCTAATCAAGCATGACAAGTGCACGAAAGAGAGAGAGAGAAACAGCTGAAAATATAATTGCGCGAATTTTTTTGCATGCCTGCATGCTGTCACACTGTGCCGCATATTGTGGCCGGCTAGCGCAGCAAAGTCAATAAATAACAACAGCAACAACAACGACGTTGAAGACAAGTTGTTCTGAACATTGCTCTCAGTGCAAAATTTTAGAGCTTGAGTGGAGATTCGAGTATTGAGAAATCGGCCAATAAACAAAAATAAAAAAAAAATAAAAAAAAAAACCGCTTGAGCAAGCACATAAATCAGCATAAGCGACTATATTTATTACTTTCCGCCTTCACAACACGCCCACAATGTAATGCAATGTACAATGCGTTGCCAAAAAAAAAAAAAAAATAAATAATCAAATAACGTAAAAAAAATCTGTTAAAATGGCAAAAAAAAAAAAGAAACAACAATAATAAAACTTGTCAGCTGCAGCTTTACAGCCTTGTTTACTTTGTGCAGCCTTAAACTATATCTAAATAAATAAATAATTTTTAATTACTATTAGTGAACTATTTAAAAGCGTTTTATAACAATTGCAATTATCATTTTGTGCGAGCAATTATTACAGTCGAGCAATTGCAATTAGAAGTGTCATTAACTTATAAATATGACTGACAAATAGATCTATTTCTCTCTCACTCACTCTTACTCACTCTCTTTCTCGCTTACACTCGCTGTGTGTGTGTGTGTGTGTATGCGACCCTTTGACCAAGTTGCGATTACGATGATTATTACTGTAATTACAACTGACACAACAGACTGTTGTATATCTCTACACACACACACATATATATAACTATATCTTCTACATATATATATATATATCTATATTCTCGTTTATTTTTATGCTAATGAGTTCTGTTTATTTTTATTTTATTTTATTTTTTTTTGGGGGCTTTTAAGAAATGGTTTTCGTACTTGGCTTGGAAAACCCCAAAGCGCTGCCAAATTCAAAACTCTTTTTTAATATTTGTTTCAAAGATCAAGCAGCTACAAGTTGGCTAAAAAGAAGCATTTAAAAGGCCAACAGCAAACTTTGTTGAGCTTTTTTTATAGATAGTTTTCTTTGGCAACATTTGCTTGGCAAGAAATTGCAATTGCTTCTTTTTTTTTTCTTTCTCAGCAATTAACAGGCAAAATGCAATTAAAGTTCATCATAATAAACTTGAACAATTTTTTTTCTTCATAAAACATATGCAACGCACATTGCGCACTTTTATTTTTACAGTTATTACATACATTCATAATTATTGTTAAGAGAACTTTTGACACTGTCTATAAAGTCAAAAAAAAAAAAAAACATGATTGCATTTCAATTAAAATTCACTTTGCATTTTTTTTTTAATATCAAAAGTCTTTGCACCGCGCGTCTATAAAATATTTCGACAAAGAGAACAAAGAAAAAAAATTTCAAGTGGATTTTATTATTTTTTTTTTGACTTATGAGGAAGTTGGCCGAAAAATGTCGGATGTTAATGAAACTTAACCACAAATAAAAAAAAAAAAAAAAAAATTTATAATAATAATAGTCATAAAGTCGACTGACCAGCTGTGGCTCAAAAAAGAAGCGTTAAAAGAGCTAAGCAATAACTTGAAAACTGGAACCGAAATTGTAGACAACAGACAGCAGACAACAGACGGCTGACAGCTGAAAAATATAGTTGCTGTAGTTGTTGTTTTAGCCTCGTTATATGCATATGTGCTAGTAGAGTGCTTGGTCTAAACTGTAAATGATTCGTCTTTTAGCTGACTAAAAAACTGATGAATTTGCTGTCAACTATTTTAGCTGGTTTTTTTTTCTGATTTCTCTCGAATGCCTTAACGTCAATTAAATAAAACAAACACGAAATTTCCATGTTATTTATATTGACATTAATTTAATGCAGTTACAGTACTTAAAAGTACAGCTGACCATGAAGTTGCCTTAACAAAACAATTGACGCTAAAAAAAAGCAAAAAAAAACAACAAAATTTCAATAGATTTTTCACAGATTTCTATTTAAAATTTTTTTTCTATTGCTAAAAGTTGATTAATTCAAGTCTTAAAACAAGTTAGAATTTTCAAGTTCACTTAACCTTGCCACAAAAGTTGTGCCCTATGTTGCTTAAAAAAGTGAATGGTTATATAGGCAATAACCGTTATAGCCAAACACTCTAGACACGTAAAGTATACAACAAATAATTGGCATTATATCAAGGCTAAATTAACAGTTATTAAGGTAAACAACTTTTTTTTTTTGTTTTGTTTCACAAGTTAAGACTGTGCGAAATGATATTGAGAGTGCTGAAAATACATTGGAATTGCAGTGAAGTCATATAAATCATATGATTAACGATTAGGCCAACGATTAGCCTAGATTAGAAGAAGTGTTAATAATAAGATTAACTAACTTCAATCTTTTTGACTTTGACTCTGTATGCAAGGTTATTGAAATTAACAATTATACACAACACACACACAGAGAACAGAACAACAAATAAATTAAATTATTATTAACTAGAAAAAAAAAAAGTAAAAATAAATAAATAAAAAACTTGTTTAATTTCGATTTCAGTTCCGTAAGCTAATGCAAAATGAGTTGAGCGACACTCATGATGATTATTTTTTGCTACGTTGGTTAAGAGGTAAAATTTATTTACTATTTACTATGAGTGCAACTATTTTTTATAACTATATCATAATTTTATTAATTTAGCTGCTTATGTTCCATGCGAGCTAAATTAATAAAATTATGATATACGTATAAAAAATAGTTGCACTCAGAGTAAATAGTAAATAAATTTTACCTCTTAACCAACGTAGCAAAAAATAATCATCATGAGTGTCGCTCAACTCATTTTGCATTAGCTTACGGAACTGAAATCGAAATTAAACAAGTTTTTTATTTATTTATTTTTACTTTTTTTTTTTCTAGTTAATAATAATTTAATTTATTTGTTGTTCTGTTCTCTGTGTGTGTGTGTGTGTAAATTGTTAATTTCAATAACCTTGCATACAGAGTCAAAGTCAAAAAGATTGAAGTTAGTTAATCTTATTATTAACACTTCTTCTAATCTAGGCTAATCGTTGGCCTAATCGTTAATCATATGATTTATATGACTTCACTGCAATTCCAATGTATTTTCAGCACTCTCAATATCATTTCGCACAGTCTTAACTTGTGAAACAAAACAAAAAAAAAAAGTTGTTTACCTTAATAACTGTTAATTTAGCCTTGATATAATGCCAATTATTTGTTGTATACTTTACGTGTCTAGAGTGTTTGGCTATAACGGTTATTGCCTATATAACCATTCACTTTTTTAAGCAACATAGGGCACAACTTTTGTGGCAAGGTTAAGTGAACTTGAAAATTCTAACTTGTTTTAAGACTTGAATTAATCAACTTTTAGCAATAGAAAAAAAATTTTAAATAGAAATCTGTGAAAAATCTATTGAAATTTTGTTGTTTTTTTTTGCTTTTTTTTAGCGTCAATTGTTTTGTTAAGGCAACTTCATGTCAGCTGTACTTTTAAGTACTGTAACTGCATTAAATTAATGTCAATATAAATAACATGGAAATTTCGTGTTTGTTTTATTTAATTGACGTTAAGGCATTCGAGAGAAATCAGAAAAAAAAACCAGCTAAAATAGTTGACAGCAAATTCATCAGTTTTTTAGTCAGCTAAAAGACGAATCATTTACAGTTTAGACCAAGCACTCTACTAGCACATATGCATATAACGAGGCTAAAACAACAACTACAGCAACTATATTTTTCAGCTGTCAGCCGTCTGTTGTCTGCTGTCTGTTGTCTACAATTTCGGTTCCAGTTTTCAAGTTATTGCTTAGCTCTTTTAACGCTTCTTTTTTGAGCCACAGCTGGTCAGTCGACTTTATGACTATTATTATTATAAATTTTTTTTTTTTTTTTTTTATTTGTGGTTAAGTTTCATTAACATCCGACATTTTTCGGCCAACTTCCTCATAAGTCAAAAAAAAATAATAAAATCCACTTGAAATTTTTTTTCTTTGTTCTCTTTGTCGAAATATTTTATAGACGCGCGGTGCAAAGACTTTTGATATTAAAAAAAAAATGCAAAGTGAATTTTAATTGAAATGCAATCATGTTTTTTTTTTTTTTTGACTTTATAGACAGTGTCAAAAGTTCTCTTAACAATAATTATGAATGTATGTAATAACTGTAAAAATAAAAGTGCGCAATGTGCGTTGCATATGTTTTATGAAGAAAAAAAATTGTTCAAGTTTATTATGATGAACTTTAATTGCATTTTGCCTGTTAATTGCTGAGAAAGAAAAAAAAAAGAAGCAATTGCAATTTCTTGCCAAGCAAATGTTGCCAAAGAAAACTATCTATAAAAAAAGCTCAACAAAGTTTGCTGTTGGCCTTTTAAATGCTTCTTTTTAGCCAACTTGTAGCTGCTTGATCTTTGAAACAAATATTAAAAAAGAGTTTTGAATTTGGCAGCGCTTTGGGGTTTTCCAAGCCAAGTACGAAAACCATTTCTTAAAAGCCCCCAAAAAAAAATAAAATAAAATAAAAATAAACAGAACTCATTAGC
>JBAMBR010004339.1:0-104651 GCA_037044475.1 Zaprionus obscuricornis | reverse complement strand
GAAAATTTAATGTCAAAAAGGAAGCATTAAACATTATAATAATAATAATAATAATAATAATCATAAATGAATTTAAAATAATAATTATAATAATAATAATATTTATATTTATATTTATATTTATAATTATAATATTTATATTTATAAGACGAGCTAATTATCGTGCGGCTAAAAAAATTGGCCAACAAAAATTAATTAATACATCTTCATGCAACAGCAGCTTACAGTTTTTGCTGCTGCAGTTAACAAAATTGAAAACTTTTGCCATTGAATTTCTTAATGTTTTGCCCTGCTGTAAACTGCAGCAATTGAACTGTGCAGCTGCCACTGCTCGCTAGGGAACAACAACAACAGCAACTGCTTAAAGTTGATTTAATGAATTGTTAGTTGAAATGTCTAAGGAAAAACTTTAAACAATTGCAATGCAAACTTGTTGCAACAAAAAGTTGTGAGTCATAAATAAATATTCTCTGGACTCTTATTTGCTTTATATATAATTAAAGTTCAAGTTAGGATAAATTGTGAAAATGAGAAACAGACAAGACAAGACAGACAGACAGACAGCATTTAGTATATAAAATAAAATATACAAATTTTTATATGAAAAATGGCAACATATTTTTTTTGACTTATTCACAAAAGACACAAAAAAGAGAAAAATGAAAATATTGCAAAAAATTTTTTTTAAAGTAATATATGTAGCTCTTAGATATAGATCTTTATATAGATATATATATATATATATGCTATAAATATAAATGTAAAATTAAAATAATTATATAGAAAAATAATTTTGATAGTCGCTTCGCTTCTCGTTTCATTTTTTTTTCTATGTGCTGTGAGCGTCATTCTAGCAGCTAATGTTACATATTTTAAAGAAAAATATTTGACTAAGCTCTGAGACACACATGCACGCACACGCACACACACATAGTACAACAAATTTTGTGGCGACAGACAGTAACTAAAATGCCTAAAGTTATTATAGTTAAATCTAATACAAAATTCTAATAGAATTTAATGTTGTCTCCTTCTCCTTCTCATCCTCATCCTCATCTTCCTTCATTCAGCAGGCACAAAATATTATTATTATTATTATTATATTATGACTGTAAAATGCTAAAGTTTCGTTTTTAAATTCTTCTATTGCTGCTGCTGCTGCTGCTGCTGCTGTTGTGGCTGTTGCGCCTTCATTTTTCTTATGGCTGCCGATTGTTGTTTTTATTAATCGTTATTATTGTTGTTGTTGTTTGTTGCAGTGCTTGTATATTGTAAGGGAGTAGTGGAAGGGGGTGGGGGAGGGATTGTGTGTGTGTGAATTTTTTCCATATAGTTCTTGTATATTGGTCTAACAATAGAAACGTACGCCATCCACTGAGAGGACCTGCTTTAATTTTCATTTATTCTGTCGATTCGGTTCCGTATAAAGTTGCACGCCTTCCACTGTGAAAATTGAGGTTTCTATAAGAGAAAGAGAGAGAAATTATATAATTTAGTGTATGATATAATAATAATAATAATAATAATAATAATAATAATAATAATAATAATATTTTCATATTTAATTAAAAAACATCAAAATTATGACAATAAACATTTACGAGCGACTGCCGTCTGCTGCCTGCCTTCTGCTGCCTGCTGTCTGACAATTAAAATGCAATGCAAATTCAATTTGGGAATCGAAAATGTCCACACACCACTCGCAGCATTCGCTCAACCATCACCCAATGTCTGTCTCGCTATGCATAACCACAAAAGCTCACACGCTGCTCTGTTGTGGTTTTTGTATGACAGCGGCGTGGAGAAGTGGGGATGGGGATGAGACTGATGTCAGGTTGTGTAGCACAAACGGTGATGTGTCACACTGTGCATTGAACTTTTTACGGTTTATGTGTGCCTGCGGTTAATGTTGCTTGTGCAACAACATTAAGTTGCCTTTTAATTGATTTCATTGATCAAAAAAAAATTGTTTTAAATTTTCTGCAAAATTTTCTGATTTTAATGAGCGAGTGAGAGAGTGAAGAGAGAGAGAGAGAGAGAAGAGAAGCTGTTGCTAATGATTGCACCTTTGATTTCAATTGCGCCAGCATTGGTAGCCAGAAATTAGCATATTTGACTCTAAAGTTTGTAAATAGCTGTGAAAAACTTTTTTGCCATGGTCAATTTTATGTTTTGTTTACAAAATCACCGTTAATCACATTTTAAGCACACATTAAGCTGCTGCCACAGCGTCAGTAAAACTCTCACTCTCTCTCTCTCTCTCTCTCTCTCACTCTCTCTCTGTCTACACACACAAATACAAACTGATTGCCAATTGCTCTTCTCTTCTTCTTCATTACAACACGTTGTTCTCCCCTCAATCATTACGCGCTTGCACTTGCCCCTCGAGGCACTTTTGCTTGCCGCTCTGTATATTTCAACTTCCTCTCACATTCTCTCTCTCTCTCTCGCTCTCTCTCTTTCGCTCTGCCCTTAACTCTGACTCGCTGTAATTGCAATTGCACTTGACCAAAAATGTTTGCCAGACTTCGATTTGGGAATTTTTTTGGGGGGTTGGGAGCGCTGCCAATGGCCAATGGCAATGGCCAATGAAATGTTTTTCAGCAAAATTTTACAAATTGCAAATTGCACACAGTCAGCAGACTGCAGAGAGAGACAGAGAGAGAGAGGGACAGAGAGAGAGAGAGAGAGAGAGAGAGCAGAGAGAGACAGAGAGAGAGAGAGAGAGAGAGAGAGAGAGAGCAGAGAGAGAGAGAGAGAGAGAGATAAATAGAGATAGATAGCGACACATATTAAGTCTTATTAATGCTACGGTCGGTCAAATGCTGCTTAAATTACAATTTTCAAATTGTTTTTTTTTTTTATTTATTTTTTAAGGACTTTGCCTTTAGCTCTAAGGATTTTCAGCTCGTGATTTGTTTATATGCTGTGTAATTTATCTGTGAGTCTGGAAAATACTATGTAAATCAAGCTAAGCTTATCAAGCAGTATATAAACTTAATTGCATGCAATAAGATTTTTTAAGATTTTTGCTGCCTCGTTACTTTGCACAAACAAAAAAAAAAAAATTGCAAAAAATATTTTTGTTAATTTTAATTTTTTTTTTTTACTATATTTTACTAAAAAAAAAAAAAAAAAGGAGTTACTTTGAAACAGCCTAGGAATTACACTGGATAAACGCCTTACTTTTGGACCACACCTCATAGACACGAAGAAAAAGTGTGGCCAAAGGATGCTACAATTGCGATGGCTAATAAACGAAAGAAGCACCATGTCACTTAGGGCTAAGAGGGCTGTGTATGTCCATTGCATTGCCCCAATATGGCTATACGGCATTCAGATATGGGGGATTGCGGCTAAATCTAACTATAAGCGCATCCAAACTCTGCAAAACCGAGCACTTAGACAAATAACAAACTGCCCCTGGTATGTACGTGGCTCCACCATTCACAGAGACATGAAAGTTTTCACGATTGAGGAGCAGATCGGTCGTCACACCAGCAGATACAGCGACAGACTGCTGAGACATCAGAGCCGACTAGCAAGACGTCTACTACCTGCCCGTCCACTAAGACGACTAAAGAGACTAGGCTTTGCCAAGACCTTATGATGTAGTCACATCAACAACTCCATCATATTCCCTGTACAGATGTATAGGGTTTGGCATTTTTCAATTTTGCATACATGTGTTGTTAAAGTAGTTTTTTTTTCTGTTCTACTGTTCCTACACTTATTGAAAATTAAAAAAAAAAAAAAAAAAAATATATATTTTACTTCTAGTCTTCATCTACATCTCTCTCTCTCTCTCTCTGTCTCTCTCTATACTTTATTTATTTATTTTTCTCTATATTTTGTCAAATTACTTTTTGCTGCTACAACTTGAAACTTGTTGCAAAAGTTTTTTGTTTTTTTTTTCACAAATGAAAACGTAAAATAAAAGTAATTAACGTTAACTAGGCAATGAGCAATGAGCATTGGGCAAAAGTAAAACATTTAACAAGCGTCACATTGAGATACACTGCAAGAAAATACATTGAGATTGAGAGAGAGAGAGAGAAAAAAATAAGAGAATTTTCTCGCTAAAAATAAAAAAAAACTTAAATGAGTTTTCAGTCATCTTTTTTTGTTGTTTATTGCTTTTGTTATCCTTTTGTTGTTCTACAGTTCTACAGTTAACTAGTTGTTTTTGCTGTTGTTGCAAGTTGTAGTTGTAGTTGCACAAGTTGTAGTTGCACAAGTTATACAAGTTGTTAAGACAAACATTTCAATCTCTGTTCTGTTCACAATTAAATTGCTTTTTCTTTTAACTTTTTATTTTTCTGCCTTTTGGCTTCTTTTCTTTTTTGCCTTTGCTTTTGTCTTGTAAATATTTAATGCATTAATTTGTCATGTTAGCAGAGCAGTAAAACTTACCGTCTGGCAATTCGTAAAGTTTCTTTGGCAATTGCGCAAAGTATGAATGCTGTAGTGCATCTTCAGCGCCAATGCGTTGCTCTGGATTTAATTGCAGGAAAGCGTTCGCTATCGTTTCACCTTCAATGATATCATATAGACGTGGAAAATTATGTCCCAATTTTCTTGGTCGATAGAAACCTGTACAGTAAATAAACAAAAATTAAATTAATTAATTTTCCAAGAGTGAGAGAGAGCGAGAGAGAGAGAGACATACCCAACTTGTGCGGTTTATAGCCAGGAAAATGTGTTACACCTTGCCACGTATCCTCTGTGGGCGTGCCCAACAATTTAAATATTTTATCAAGCTGATCATATGTATCACGTATACCAGGAAATGTTGGCATACCGGTTACCATTTCAACAAATATGCAACCGACGCCCCACATATCCAATGATGTTGAATATTCTGTGCTGCCCAATAGTACATCTAGAAAGAGATAGCAAGAGTTAAGAGTTAGCTCAACGTTAAGTAAATGCAATTTTATTTTTATTTTTATTTCTTATTTCTTTTTCTAGTATAAAAAATAAATTGCAAATTTTAAATAAATAAAGAGAAAAGAGAGAGAGAGAGAGAGAGAAACTGTCTGACATACTGACTGACAGCGTGTGGCAAGGCAGGTTGAGTTTAGCAGCTTTTAACGCTTATCTTGCTGCCCCTTTTGCCACTTTTGCTTAGTGCTTTGACTTTGCCCTTTGAAAAACTCAAACGACACAGTGTAACAAAGTTTTATGCGCACAACACACAAAAAATGTTGCACAGGTAGTAGTAGAATATGCTGCCACTGAAAAAAATCCCTAATGTTACTCTATGCCATGCTTCTTCCCTCTTCTGCTATGCTTTCTTTTACTTCCACTGCTGCTGCTGCTGCTGTTGTTGCTGCTGTTGCTGCTGTTGCTGTTGTTGCTGTTGCTGCTGTTGCTGCTGTTGCTGCTGTTGCTACTCTTGTTGCTGCTGTTGTTGCTGCTGCTGACCAAACACATCCGCTCATTTTACATGCATCCGCATTTGCCTTTGCCTTTGTTGCCTTTGCTTTTTAGCTTGTTCTATGCTTCTAACAACTTTTACATTCTCTTGCTGCTGCTACTGCTCCCCTGCTGCTGCTGCTCCCCTGCTGCTACTGCTGCTCAGTCTAGTCGTCTGTTAAGAAGTGCAGATTAAATTTGTTTAACATGCTTTGACTTTCCCCAGTTGAGGTCAGTCTAGGGACTAGACAGCAGCAGCAGCAGCAGCAGCAGTAGTAGTAGCAACAGCAGCAGCAGTAGCAGTAGCAGCAGTAGCAGCAGCAGCAGCAGCAGTAGCAGCAGTATCATCAACAGCAGCAGCAAAACTCCAAGCTTCATTCTTCTGCTTTCTCAGCTGCTGTTTATGTCCGGGAATTGCATATTAAAAAAATTAACGTTATTCTCTCTTCTTCTCTCTCCTTCTTTCTCCTTCTCTCTCTTTCTCTCTCTTAGTCTTCAATCTCTTTTACTCTTTCTCTCTCTCTCTCTCTCTCTCTCTTTATTCATTTTCTAGCGTTTTTTTCAATTTAGCGCTGCAAATTGATAGAAAATTTATATAAAACAAGGCAGTAAAAAAAAATAGCTAAAAAACCAACAGCAGCAACAGCAGCAGCAGCAACTCAAGAAAAGAAAATATTAAAAAAAAAAAAAAAAATTTATTTTCTATATTGTTTGCACACTTGAAAACGTTGTTGCATGCTGCACAATGTTGTTGTAGGTACGTACAGAAATTTGTTTGTTTAGTCTAGTATTAAATTAATCAGATTTTAAGCTCTTTGGCTTAATGGAAAAAAAAAAAATTCTTGTTAGCAAAAAAAAAAAAAAGAAAAGTTTATTAACTTGTTTGTTCATTTTCTTTTTTAATGGATTTGCAAACATTTTTTTTTTGTTGAAGTTTTTCTTTAATTTTTTTTTTAAATTTATTTTTAATAAATTTTTTTTAGCATGCATAATTCTTGAAATTCTTGGAATTAAATTAATTTTTTTTCTCTTTTTTTTATATTTTGTTGAACTTCTAGTAGTTGTTGTTGTAGTTCTCAACATTTTGGCACTGAGCCAATAAAAAAAACATTTGACGCCCGTTGAGCAGACGATCAGCAGATCATACGATCGAAAGCAATTGATGTTGAAGCTGTTTATGAATATATATATATATATATATATATATATATAGATGTATATAATCTGTGGCGTTAAACACTTATTTTGCAGCCGCAAAAACCTAATATTGCCAAGCAAAATTATTTGTTGACATCAAACAACGCAGCAAATCATGAGAGGGAAAAATTGGCTAACACTTTTTTTTATTTTTAGGCAGCTGCTATGACCCATGGGGGGGAAACTAAATTTAAAAATCTACAAAATTTATTATATATTTATTTATATTTCTATTTTTATTTTTTTTATTTTTTTTTTAGATTTTTCATGTCATGCTCACGTGATTTACCTGGTGGACGATACCATAACGTAACCACTTCATGGGAATACGTATGACTGGGCACGCTTTTGGCACGCGCTAAACCAAAATCGGCAAGTTTCAGTTCACCACAATCGCTGATAAGTAAATTTTGTGGTTTAACATCGCGATGAAGGACACGACGTTTGTGGCAGTAGGAGAGACCGCGCAGTAACTGGAAAAGGAACAGACGCACATTGCGATGATCCAGTCCGCCCGGATGTTTTTCCATATATTGTGATAAATCGGTATTCTATAACATAAAGAAAATTTCATTATAAAAAAGAGTGAAAGAGATAGAAATAGAATAATACTTACAACATATTCAAAGACAAAGGTCAACGTCTCGCGGGTATGCACAATATCATGCAGGGTCACAATGTTGCTGTGTTTCAGTTCTTTGAGCAGCGATGCCTCTCTTATGGCCGTAAATGGTGCCCCTTCCTCTTCTTGCAGTCGTATCTCCTTTAATGCAACACGCTGGTAGGTTAATCTGTGAATGGGGGGGGGAGGGAAATGGGGGCAGAAAATTGGAAGTTGAATGTTGTTAGGATGCAAGAAATTAATAAAATAAATATATACAAAGGCAAGTTAGCAAAATGGCAAAATATCTGCTATGACTGCTGCTGCTGCTGCTTCTATAGCTGCTGCTCCTGCTGCTGCTTATCCCCAAAGTCTTTGTCCTTCTGCAGAGTCACAACAGATGCCCCAAAAAATATATCTACATAGAATTAGGCCCGCAAAAATTTTTGTACAGACTGATGGCAAGAAAAAAAAAAAGAAAAAGACAAGTGTTGAAGCTGTAGGCGAATAACTGGCAGACGTGCCACTAACGGCACCGCAGTACAACATGAAGCAGCCGCTGCCCACAATAATGTCCTTGCTCAAAGCTGCTGTCGTTTCGTATACATTAAACAGACATAATGAGCACAAATACAACAGACAGAGAGAGACAGAGAATGAGAGAGAAAGAGAGAGTAATACGCACAAAAATGTGGCACAACACTTAAATTAGGATAAGGCCAGGGACAACAACAAAAACAGCAGCAGACACAGACAGACACCAAGAGAGAGAGAGAGAGAGGGAGAGGGAGAGGGATACAACTTTCCACACCTTCCACTGCATATATTCAACCAAACAACAACAACAACGAAGAAGAAGAAGAAGAAGGCCAAGAACATTTGAAGTGTCAAATTAGGTTAAATTATTTGACACCGCGCCACAGACGCTGACAATTTATGAGATGCGCAAAAAAAAAAAAAAATTCTAATTGGAACTGACTCGCCAACAATTTCTACTTTCACTCCAACTGCTGCTACTGCTGCTGGTAGAGACTACAGTCTGAGACTTAGACATAGGTTTATGTTATATAAACTACAGTCTGAGACTTAGGCATATATAAACGTTATATAAACGTGCAAAATCCTAGTCATAAAGTAGTTGCTTTACTTGCTTTTAGTTGTTGACATTGCTCTGTCGCTGCTGTTGCTGTTGCTGTTGCTGCTCCACAACAAGATGCATGCAAAAAAAAAAAAAACATTTTATGACACAGACAAACTACGATATATATATATATATATAAATTTATATATATCTTTATATATATATAGTAGCTGCTATCCTAAACTAGCATAGTCTGTCTGTCGACTCTATTCGCAATATGTCAAAGTGTTTGTGTGTGTTAGTGTTTGGAGAGAGGTTAATTCTGTTTCGCGATTTCAGCTAATTGGCAGTTTTGCTGTTAGCCTGGCAAAGTGTTTCACTTAAGAGTTGCCAAAGATGCTTAATGATGATGACATGCGTTAACGAGCAGCAGGCAGCAGGCTAACTGAGCTGCTCTCCCTCTCTCTCTACTTACTCAACTTGCTGATAGATACGCTTAACGAGCTTAAAATGAAGACATCTCAACCCTAAAAATCAGCCATCAACATCAGCCATCAAAACCATTGGCTGATAGATAATGAAAGCAGCAAAGAGAACTAGGCTAAGGCTACAAATTATGCAGCTCAAGTTACACTTAGCCAAAAAAAAAGATTAAGTAGTAAGAAGTCAGCAATGAAATAAATTTTATTGATATTCAAATAATTAGACAGAAAATTTATTGAAATTCTCCTTGCAAAGTTCACATTAAATAGCAAAAAAAAAAATATTTAATTATGAAAATAATTTGCAAAGTATTTTTTAATATTAAATTTTTCACATTTCTCAGAAGAAACATTCCCAAAAATACAAGAAAATTTCCATATTGATGAAAAGATTCTTGAAATATTTTAATAAAAGCAAAACATATTTTTTTTTTCAATTTGATTTCTTATAAAAAAATTTAAATTAATTTTATACGAAAATATTTTATAAAAAAATTTTTTTATCATAAAAACTTGAGAATTTGACAAGAAATTATAAAAAAAAATAATTGACAAAAAAAAAAATTTTCTTGATATATTTAAATTTAAGCAAATAAATAAATATAAAATAATTGATTTTTTTTATAAAAAATATTTAATTAATTTTATAAAAATTATAAAAAATATTTTTATCATCAAAAACTTGACAATTTTACAAGAAATTATAAAAAAAAATAATTAACAAAAAAAAAAATTTATTGATATATTTAAATTTCAGTAAATAAATAAATATAAAATAATAGATTTTTTTTTTATAAAAAATATTTCATTAATTTTATAAAAATTATAAAATAATATTTTTATCAAAAAAACCTGAGAATTTTACAAGAAAATATGAAAAAATAACTGACAAAAAAAAAAAAATTCTTGATATATTTAATTTTAATAATAAATAATAGATTTTTTTTTATAAAAAATATTTAATTAATTTTATAAAAATTATAAAAAATATTTTTATCATCAAAAATTTGACAATTTAATAAATTGAACTAAGAAATTCTAAAAATAATTGGCAACAAAAATTATATACAAAATTTTCTTTAAATATTCCAAGTAAATTTTTTATTTTAAAAACAAAATTTTAAATTTGCTCATTTTTTTTTATCAAGAAATTATAAAAATACAAATTATGATAAAAATTTCATTAAAATATGCAAAATGCAGCAGCAAAAAAAAAAATGTTATAATAATTTTTTTTTAAAATATTCTATTGCAGTCATAAAAAAAATGTAATTATTTTTTTTTTGCAAGTTCTTTGTGGCTATAAACATTAGATATCAGACGACTTTAATCATTTAATGCTGACAACTTTATTAGAGCATAAAACATTTTCATGCTATGACATGGCATGTGTCCCATGTCTCCTGTCTCATGCCACATGCCACATGCTACATGCCTTTAATAAAGAATTTACTCGTTTTTCGGTAAGCATTTTTTTTTTTTTTTGTGGTAGCTTGTTTTATTTTTATCATTTTTGCCGTTGACTTTAGGCAATACGAAATTGATGATGTTTTATGTTTGTTTGTTGTTGCATCTTTTACATGCAGCATAGCAAGTGGAAGATGAAGTCTGTCTGTATATCTTTAGGTATACCGCAACCTTATCAATTAAGCCTTTTATGAGTCGACGACGACTGCCAAACACGCGTTCGCTTTCGCATTCTTTTATAACCTTATATACAGAGAAGTTGAGCAAACGAGCAAGCGAGCGAGCAGGCAGTGTGCCATAAAGAGCTTATGTCTCTCTGCACATCCTGTGACAACATCCTTTTCATGCCTTTGCGTGGTCCCGCAATGAAGTGTGGTTTTTGCAGGGGGTTGAGCTTGTTGATATCAAAACATGCGACATGCGAAAATTTCCATGTAAGCAGCAGCAGCAGCAGCAGCAGCTGCTACTGTTTGTTGCTGCTGTTACTCTTTCTCTCTCTCTAGCTAGCTAGCTATCTCTTTTGCTCTATCTGCGAGTGTTTCAGGCAAATTACACGATAACAACAACTCGACAACAACGTTGTAATGTTAAAGTAAGGCAACAGCAACAGCAGCAAGCTTTGGCAGTTGGGGAACACCTCAAAGTGCCATGAAAAATGTATGAGCTGATGCTGCTGCTGTTGTTGTTATTGCTGCTGCTGCTGCTGCTGCTGTTGTTGTTATTGCTGCTGCTGTTGTTGCTGTTGTTATTGCTGCAGCAAGTGCCGTCAGCGCTTGATAATTTCTAACTGGGTCAACAGACAGTAGATCTACTAGCGAAGGCGTGTACAGGGAGTGGGGCAGAGGGCGCTGTGGGCGTGTCATGTATTCGATAAGGCGACGAGTGTCACAGCATTTCTTTTTT
Source organism: Zaprionus obscuricornis (assembly GCA_037044475.1). NCBI lineage: Eukaryota > Metazoa > Arthropoda > Insecta > Diptera > Drosophilidae > Zaprionus > Zaprionus obscuricornis. The sequence continues at coordinate 93,502 of JBAMBR010004339.1, read as the reverse complement.
TTTTTTTGGGGTCTTGTGTTAATGTAAAAATAATATGATTTTAGTTAAGCGCGTCCCCAAAAGTTTTTTTTTTTTTATTTTTTTTTTGTGCGCGTGTTTAAACTTTAAGGCAAGGCAATGACAACAGATGGCGCTTTGCTAGCGCAGTCAGCTGACCTACTAAATGCTAATCAGAACGTTAGCTAGTGCAAAAGTTCAAGTACTTTACAAGCTCAAAAATGCCGCAGGGAAAGTTAAAAAAACAAGAAGAAGAAGAAGCAAGAGCAGCAAGAGCAGCAAGAGCAGCAAGAGCAGCAGGAGCAGCAAGAGCAGCAAGCAGTATAAATGAAAGGAAAGTCAAATAGAAGTGAAATCATTCATGAAATCTTTTACAATTGACACGAAACGAAGCGTTATGCAAAGCGACAGTGTGTGAGAGAGAGAGAGAGAGAGAGAGAGAGATAGAAAAACAAAACAAAAAACTTTTTGGGGACTTTTGGGAGCAGCAGCAGTCGCAGTCGCAGCAGCAAAACAAAGATGAAGAGATGAATGGTTGGCTGTCGGGCTGACTGTCTGTCTGTCTGTCTGTATTGTTGGGCAAAAGCGTAGCGCATAAATCTTGGCCAAAAATTAGCTAAAAGCAAAACCAAAAGTTGACCCAAATTTATACGTAAAGCTAATCAGAGCAAAGCCACATACAGCAGAAGACAAAAGAATGTGACTACACAGAGCGAGAGACAGAGAGAGAGAGAGAGAGAGAGAGAGAGAGAGACAGAGAGAGAGTGAGACAGAGCTAGCAGATGAGTGAGTGAGAGCCTATCTAGGGAGCTGCGGGAGCTCAAAACTTGTCATGCATTGCTGTTTTCATTTGCATTTTTCTCATTTTACCATTTTCCTCAATTTTCAGCATTTTCGCCATTTTCTATTTTCATTTCAACATTTTACGTTTTTTTTTTTTTCGTTGATTTTTCTCTTGGCATTTTCCCCATTCCCTTTTGGCAGATAAATTAGAGCGAATTAATTGCATTCCGAATAAACAAAAGCTAATTGGAACTCATTTCGCATGTGACCCGCTCTGCATGCCAAATGAGTGAAAAAAAAAGCCAAGTGGAAAACTTCAGGCAGAGCAAGGCTTCTTGTTCTTCTTTTTGTTTTTTTTCACGTAAAACTCATTGTGCAAGAAGTTAAAGAAATAAGTATGCTTGGGGGGAGGGGAGAGGTGTGGCACTGCCACTGCCACTGCCATTGCGCCAAATGATTGTCAAATAAATCACAAAAGGCAAAACGTTTGCTAAAAGTGAGTCTCACATAACGGCAATGAGTCTCTTGGCCAATGCATTTGACAGGCCCATAGAATTCATCATAAGCAGCGACAGCTTAGCAGCGACAATAAGTAGGCGGAGCAGCTGTAGAGAAGTTTTTGCTATATAAGAATATATATATATATATACAGTCATGGAAAAAATAATAGAAACGCATGTTTTCATTTTCTTAAATTGATATTTTCCAAGTCAGAATATCAAAATAAATTAAATTTTTTTAGGTTTTTTAAACATAAACACAACCAGCTTCCATAATTTGTTACAAAAAATTATTTAATTTGATAAACACAAGAAAAAAATGGAATTCAAGTGAAGATTTCTGTTTTAGGCCTGGAAAAAATAATAGAAACGAAATGAATAATCCTATGCAATTAAGCAAATTTCATAAAAAATAGCTATGAATTATTGATTATTTTAATATTTGGTTGTGTGGCCGTGGCTTTTCACAACTTCAGCACATCTTTGAGGAATGGATTCCACCATATTTGCGCAAATCAAAGTTTCAATGGAATACCACTCTTTCTGGACTCTCCTCCACAAATCTTCATTATTTTTTGGTTGAAAACCATTTATCCCATACTTCAATATCTCCCACAAGTGCTCAATGGGATTAAGGTCAGGTGAATGAGCGGGGAAGTCCATAACACTCACTTTATTGTCAATGAATCACTTTTTGGCAAGTTGGCGTGTATGCAAAGGATCGTTATCCTGCGTAAATTCTCACTTTAAAGCAAATTTTTTTCGTTTCTATTATTTTTTCCATGACTGTATATAAAAGTTGACTGTCATGAAGGTGACGATGCCCCATTGTTGTTGCTGCTACTTTGCTTTGCTTTACTTTTTGTATCCCAGCTCATTTGTCAAATTATGGCAGTACGCCTTGCCTTGCCTTGCCTAAGACTTGCCTTTGCCTGGCAAGGCAAGCAAGAAATCAGGCAAAAGGCGCAAATGAGGCAGCATTTGTTAACTAGCAAAAGTATTGGAGTGAAAGAGGTTAAGTTTTACCCCCCAAAAAGGAAAAACGTAAGTTGACTCTGCCACCAAACAACACTACGCTGCTGCTGCGCAATTGTGTTCTGGCGACCTAAAAAAAAAAATAGCAGCAGCATAAAAAAAAGGGTTTTAAGCTGCGTTGCGTTTGCTTACAAAAGTGCGTGCAGCACAGCAACCCAAAAAAAAAAGAGAGAGAAAAGAAAAGCCAACAACAACAACAGCAGGCATAATAATGATGAGCTTGCAAGTTTATTTTTTTTTTTACTAGTTGTTGTTGCTGTTGCTGCTGTTGTTAGTCATTTTTGTGCCATTCCTTTTTTTTTTCTTGCTGCTGAGCTCAACTTCCCGCTACTGTTGGGCAGCTATAGCTACAGTTTTCCTGCTGCTTTCAACTCTCTTTCTCTTCTTGCCACAATGCTGTGTGATTGATAGCCACATTTGCATGCTAACTGAAACTGAGTTCTGCAAACGCAGTTTTGCTCGCTGCTGCCTCTTTTTTTTTTTTTTTTTTTTTGGCACAGCTCCGAGTTTTTGTCCCATTTGTAATGAGACGCCATGCGATATTATACTATATAGTATATGGGACACAAAAACTTGGCTGCATAGTAAATGAGCAAAGGCAATGGCAAAAGGCGTTTAAGGATGCAGAATATAAAAAAACACTGAGTAAAATATATAACATGCTGTAGAAAAATTGTCGAGAAGAGTAGGAAAAAAAAAAGAAAAGCATTTGTAAATAAATCAAGAGAAAATGGCGGGCATTGTCACACATTTTGCTTAAAAGGCATTTGATTTAGGCAACAGCAACAGTAGCAGCAGTAGCAGTAGCAGCAGCTCAGACAACTGTCTGTCTTCTCGTCGCCTTTGGACAGCCATCTGTCAGCTTTGTGCTCGTCAAAATTCATGGCAGACATCAGGCAGAGCATCACCTACATTGCCATTACCATTGCCAGCCGTAAGTCGACAGCAATAATTTTGTTTAACCCAGTGACATGGCAACCCAATTTACGGTCACAAAATCCAGCAAACGTCTAGTTGGTCGGTCTGTCATGTGATTTATAGTAGACAATTTTCAAGCAGCAGCAGGCAGCAGCAGTCACTATGTGATGCCTTCTGCTCGAAAACCCTTTTTCTACTCACTTGCTAAATCCTTTGTAGACTGTCGCATAGGAGCCTTCACCGAGCGGTTCCAGTTTAACATAGGCTTCCTGTTTGCCAAATGGTGAGTCACCCTGTATGTGTGTATGTCGTGTGGCCATAGACAAATGATAAGACAAAATGTTTGTAATTAGTTCAAAACTCTAATGATTAAGTGTTCTTATAAAATCACAGAGACTGTATGTCTGTGTGTATGTATAAAAAATATATTTAAATGTGCTGACTAAAAGTATGCAATGCAAAATGAATTTCACATGCATAAATAATTTTTAAATTTTTTAAGCACACAAAAGTATGCAACAAAAATTTTAATTTTTTAATTCAATTTGAATTTCGCACAAAAGCCAAAAAATAAATAAAAAAAAAACATATTTTATTTTAATCTTTAAAATATGCATAAATTAATATAAAATGATATTTAATTAATTTTTATATATTTTTTTTTATTTATATTTTTATAAATTTTTTTTTTTGCTTTGCTTTTGAAAAAGCTGTTAAATATTTTACCGGAAAACTGTTTTAAATCAATAAAATTTGCATAAATCAAGAAAACTCAAATTACAATTTATTATTATGAAATTAAAAAAAATATAAAAAAATAATGATTGAAGCGCACGCAGCACGCTCGCTGCAATAAATCAATATGAAAATCGAATTATTATAATGAATTTTAAGTGCAAATTTGACAGCATTTTTCTTTGCTTGCAAAAATTAAAGATAAATTTATTTTTTATGACACGACGGCGGCGGCATTGTGTTGCGCTCTCTCTCTCGTAAAAGTGTTTATTTTAACACAATAATAACCTGCTGATAACATTTGACTTGCACAGGTATATCATCATCATCAGCCGCTTGGGAATTGCATTTGCACAAATGCAAGCAAGCAAGCATCAACATGCACAATAACTAACTGGCACTTGACGACTTTCAATTTTAATTGAATTTGTGTTTAAATTTTCACATTCAATTTCAAATTGAATTTTTTTTTTTTTTTTTGTTTTGTTTAAAAATGTATTAAATTATCGGAACACTCAATGCTCAGAAAGCAAAGGGTCCCACCAGGACAAATTTCAAAGAGATTAAAAATTTTCAATATGTATGTTTAATCAAACGCTGCAGTTCGAGCTTCATATTTGGCATGCTAAAACCATTTGGGAATTACAGGCACGCAATTGAGAAAAAACAACGCACGAAAGTATGCAATGCTTTATGAGGGTAACTCCGCAGCGCAGTCAATGAGAGACGAGCACATGCAGAGCAACTGCTTGCCTGTCCGCAAAGAAAGATTTATCAAATTACGCAGCCATAAAGTACAGTTACACAATGTGATGTATGTAATTGTGTGTGTATGTGTGTGTGTGTGTGAGAGAGAGTGCATGTATTTTATTGAAATTGATGAAAATTAATGTTGAGAAATAATATGAAGAATTATTTCTAAGTTATTGTTTGTAATTGATTTTTCTTTTTTTTGTTTTTTTATTGTTGTTTTTTTTTTTTTATACTTACACCAAATGCACTAAAACGTTTACGCCGCGGATGTGGATCCTGTTTATTAAGAAATACTTCAGATTTTGGTCTGGGCGGCTTCTTGGGTCGCATAACAACATGCGAATGATATTTCATTTCTTCTCTAATATCATCATCCAATAGTTTACTATCCGATGATACCGACAATTGACGTTGTACACGATCATGATGGTCGGTGCTATCCGTGCTGCGCCAGTCTATTTACAAGAGAAGAAGAAGAAGAAAAGCCATATAATAAAATAAAAGTTGATGAAAACGGAAAAAGGAAAAAGCATGAAAAAAAAAAATATTATACAAGTTAATGAGTTATACAAGTGCTGCGCTATGTCAAGTCGTGGCAGCGTTGACTACTACTACGATTACGACTACGACTACTATGGGCGGAGACTACTTAAAATCTAAATTGGTGACCCGCAGTAGTAGAGCTGTCGGATAAGTTTGTTGAATGGCATAAAAAAAAACAAAGCAAAATGCCGACAAAATGGCCAACAGAGAAAGTAGAAAGTAGAAGCATAAGCAGCAAAAAGTAGTAGTAGAAGAAGAAGAAGTGAAGAGGCTTTATGGCAGAGTAAAAAAAAGGGACCGCCAAGTGCAGCTACGACAAAGACGCTCCAAAGGATTGTTACTGGATTTTGCATAATGAGCAACGTTCGTCTGTCCCACTACGTCTGTCGCTACGGTCGAGTTGAGTTCAGATGAGTTGTTGGCAAGTTTGCTCATTATGCGCACACTGGCAACAACATCATTATGATCAATTGCAATTAACATCATTATCAACATCATCAACATCATCATCATCATCATTATCATCATTATCATCAACGTCAACATGCACAAAAGAACAAAAGTTATGAACTGAGCCTTGAAACCACACAAAAAAAAATAAAAATAAAATCACAAACTGCTGCAAGTGGAAACCGAAACCGAAACTGAAACCGAATCGAATTTCAGTGCGCTGAATAATATAGTTGAAGTACAACAACAACAACAAGAACAACTACATATAATAATAATAATAAAAAAAAAATGTTTCAATAGTAGCAGCTAACGGTAGAAACATAGTCGTCCTCGTCGTTGTAGCAATCGTCGTCGTCGTCGTCGTCGTCGCTGTTGTCGTTGTCGACAGTTGAAAGTTGGTCTAGGACAAAGTTTTTTTTTTGCAGCAGCAGATGCTTGTAATTGAATGCATTGCGTTTCGAGTCGACATACTCACAAAAAAGGCGTGGCGTATGGGCGTGACACTGGGTTGTTGTCCAGGTAGCAGTGGCAGTGGGTCACCTAGTAACCTGATGATATTCATTGACTTGGGAGTAAAAGCAACAGCAGCAAACGGCAGCAGCAGCAGTTGCTCTGCTTTCATTTGCTTTAGCAATTTGTTTGCATTGCCACTGCCACGCCCACATACACACACAGAGAGTATACGCCTCAGTTTTGCAATGTTTGTTTGGCTTTCTATTTGAGCACTAATTACATTTTAAATTATGTTTGCTTTTGGCATCGTCGCTGGATGCATTTGCTCTCATCGTATGACTATTGCATGGTGCCACCTGCAGGCAAGCACCTGCTATATGCTTCTCTTTCTCACTCTCTCACTCTATCTCTGTCTGTCTGTATCTATGCGGCTTTATTGAAATATTTATATAATAAAGTTGTGGCTGGCAACGACAACGGCAACGACAGCTGCAGCAGCAGCAGCAGTCGCGTCGTTTCTAGCTCAGTTTCAGTTGCACTTCTCGTAAATTGGTTTTGTTACAGCTTAGAAAAAAATAACACTGTGTGCGACGGCAGCGTGTTTGTGGCATGCATTGGGTGTGGTATGAAAAGCTCTAGCTTGTGTGTTGTGTATATTTGCAGCATATATGATATACGAGCAGTAGCAAGCGAAGCTATGCAAACAGCTGGCAAATAGTCTCGACGACATTGCCAGTATTTGGCCTTGTGTAAATGTTTATTGCATAAATAAATATTACACGACTACAAGTATATTTACAGTTACAGTTACAAGCTAATCATTTTTTATTATTATTTTTATTTTTTTTTCATGCATTTGAAATGCATAAAAATTGAAAATTGAACAATAAATAATTTGCAAAGCAATAAATAATTTGCAATATCTTGATTAAGTTTTTATTATTTATTTTTTTTTTTATACACTTGCAGTGGCTACATTAGCTATGGCTATGAGTTGACAAGCTACAGTAGTAGGCGTGGCAAAAATTATATATATTATGTAACAGCTGTCAAGGATGTTTGCCTCACAGTCACTTGCAGCTTTAACTTCTTTGACAGTCATAGAAATTATTAAAAGCATATTAAAAATTTTTGTATGAAAAACTCTTTTTTTTCAGGATAACTGCTTGTAGTTTATGGAATTTGATTTTAATGCGAAGTCGGTCAAATTTCGAGCACAATTATATCACTACAACATTTAGCTGCCATAGCGCAACAAATGTTCATTAAATAAATTTTTGATATTTACAACTTTTCATTTGAGCTTGCAAGTGTATTTAATCTTCGTCTATTCAAAAATAACTTTTGCTTTCTTGTTCATGTTCTCACACACACAGCACAGCACAGAGAGCAAAATTAATTAATGTCTCACGACACGAGAGACTGTGATTATTTTCTAGTTTAGACTTTAGCTAGTTTTATATTTATAATTATTATTTTATTATTTTAATTTTTTATTATTTTATTATTATTTTATTATTTTATTATTTTATTATTTTATTATTTTATTATATTATTATTTTATTATTTTATTATATTATTATTTTATTATTTTATTATTTTATTATTTTATTATATTATTATTTTATTATTTTATTATTTTATTATTTTATTATTTTATTATTTTATTATTTTATTATTTTATTATTTTATTATTTTATTATTTTATTATTTTATTATTTTATTATTTTATTATTTTATTATTTTATTATTTTATTATTTTATTATTTTATTATTTTATTTTTTTTTTATTTTAATATTTTATTATTTTATTATTTTATATTTATTTATATTTATATTTATATAAAATCAATATGTTATTGTTATTGTTGTTGTCTGTTATTTGCTGACAATATTGATACATCAGCTCATTCAATCAGCAAAAATATATATATATATAGCGCTATATACATGCTTGATCTCTGCTTGTATAACATATTTTAGTGTCAGTTTTATGCTGCTTTTATTGCAGACAATCTTCATCTGCTTCTTCTTCTTCTTTCACTGTCTACCTTTAGTTTAATCTTTGCTTCATGTCTCGTAACCCAGTTTCAGCAGCAGCCGCTGTAGGTCCAGCTTGACTTTTATGTATGCACATAACTGAAACAGTCAATGGCCTGACTGACGGCCACAGTAAAAACTTTACTTACGCGATTCACATCACTAAAACTCTTCCCCTCCCCCTTTCTCGCTACTCCAACTTCAACTTCAACTACAACTTCAACTCTTGTCTGTTCCATTTTATTTTCACGCCTCCCCAAACGCAGAAAATGAAAATAAAAGAAGTACAAGAAGAAGAAGAAGAGCAATGAATATGTGTAAAAAAAGGAAACGAAAATAAATAAATAAAAAAAAAAAACAAAAAAAAATTTAATATGCGCGCACAAGATGTTTCAAGGCAGCGCAGCGCTGAGAACACTTCCTGTAGTCCTTGTTGTCGTCGTTAGAGCGGCAAAAGTCGAAACAGAATGTTGAAAAATTACTAACATAAAAATTAAAAATTCAACAGCAGCTGATTGTGCAAAGCAAGAAAAAACTTTTGGGGCAAAACTTGTGAGCTGGCTACAGGATATGAGAAAGAAAGATATCTGCATGGCCAGACAGACGGCAGCAAAAGTTAGACAGACAGTGGGGACAGCAAAGAAACAAATGTATGTTGAAAGCTAATCCCGCTGTGAATATAGCATGTGAATGTGGCATAAGTGGAGAGAGAGAGAAAGAGGGAGAGGAAGAGAGATTCGATGAGAATTTTGACAGCGATTAAATGCGCAATATGCGCCATAAATGAGCCAAAATAAAAGAAAGAAGGAAAAAAAAGCTGATGTCGAAGTTCAAGTGGAAAATGAAGACAAGTTGAAGAAGCAGCAGCAGCAGTAGCAGCAGCAGCAGCAAAAGCAGCAGCAGTAGCAGCAGTAGCAGCCATAGCAGAGACTTCAATAATAAAAGCAGCGAATGATGCTGCTCATATCTCTAGTCTATTACTTCAAGCGGAATGACAACATCGTCATCGTCGTCGTCGTCATCGTCGTTGTCCTCATGCTCGTCATCAGCAGTATCAGCAGCAGCAACAACATCATCATTATGAGCAAACGTACGCTGCTGGCAGTCTAGCAGGCGTCTTGGCACAAAGCTCAACAACAACAACAACAACAACAATGGCAATATGACATTTACTCTGTTTGATTTGCAAAAATTGACTGAGCATTGGCAAAGTGGCTGTAAAATTGCTTGGGCCACAAAAAAAAAAGCGTTGCGCAATGCTCAATATTAGAAAGTTCTAAAAAAAAAAAAAATAATAAAAATAAAAATAAAAAAAAATAAAAATCAAATATTCTCATTTTTATTCGCAATTGCTAAGTGCTGAACTGTGTGTGCTGCCAACTCACACACACACATACACACACACACACTCACACATGCATAGTCTATGGCCTCATGGCAAAAAGGCAAAACTATCGAATGTCTAAAAAGTTTCAGCCGATAATCATTTGGCAATGTGAATATGTGAACCGCAGCTTTTGGCCTAAAAGTCTATTGAATTGTTATGATAATATTGGCACACTGTCCAGACTATATCGACGCTACTTATCTTTTTTCCCTTTCCCCTTCTTCTGTTTCCACTTCTTCTATCACTTTGTCACAAAATAGTTATCGATTTTTGAAAAATATTCTATATAAATATATATATAAAACTAGGTCAGAGCAGCATAAACGCCAATCGACATTGCAATGTAATCTCGTTAAGAGCTTAAGTAACACTTGAATCTATAATTAATATTTACATATATATATATATATATATATATATCGTATAAATATTTCTTGTTACTTTGCCAAACTGAGCTGCTGTTGCTGTTGCTTTGCATTGGAAATTTTATAGTGGAAATATAATGGAAATTTTATAGTTTTCTGCAGAGCTTGTTAAGCTCTGAGTATTAAGTGGCAGCATGAATTTATAAATTTATATTCATAAGCGATCTGGCAACATTTTGCATTATGTTTATTCATGCCTTGTATTAAATGTACAACAGCAAAAAAAAGCTAAACAATTTTCTGGTTGCTGCTAGTACAATAAATATATCTCTTACTATATCAAGTCGAAATTGAACGCGATCTGGCAACGCTAAACGGCCAACAAAATTTTCTAACTTTTCGCTATTACAAATATTTCTCACGGAGTTCTACAATATTTAACATTTACAAGCTGGCAATTTAAAATTAATATTTGAACGATCTGGCAACACTTTGTATTATTTTTATTCATGCCTTGCATTAAATTTACATCTGCAAAAGGTATTCAAAAATTTCCATGTTGCCAATTGTACGATAAATATATCTCTTAATTATGCCAAGTCGAAATTTAAACAATCTGGCAACGCTAAATGGTCAAAAAAAATTCCTAACTTTTCGCTATTACAAATATTTCTCACAGTAGAATTCGATGATATCTAATATTTACAAACTGGCAAAATAAAATTAATATTTAAGCGATCTGGCAACATTGTTCATGCCTTGCATTAAATGTACATCTGGAAAAGATATTCAAAAATTTTTTTTGTTGCCTGTTGTAAAAAAATCTTTTGTATATACGATAAAAAACTCTTACATCTAGTCGAAATTTAAACAATCTGGCAACGCTAAATGGAAAAATATTGCTAAAATGTTCTTAATTTTTTGCTATTAAAAATATATCTTACAATGAAATTCTACAATAAATTTAAAATTTATAAACTGGCAATGTAAAATTAATATTTGAACGATCTGGCAACATTGCAACTATAATTTATTATTGCTTAAATTAAATCTACTTCAAGTCGCAATTTTTAAACAAATTTTTCTTTATTGGTTATAAAAATCTAACTATAAATTTTACAAGCTGCAACAACACAAAGTCAAAAACTATATTTTTATATATCTGGCAACACTGCAAACTATATTTATTCTTATTGCTAGTTATAAAATGTTCGATATCATAATGGAATCTGAAACTTGTTTATATAGAATATAGCATAGTATATATTATATATATATAATATCATCAATTTATTTATTACTCTTGATATTTATGAAACTTTTCATCACATTTCATTACATAAAAAAAAAAAAAATATTTTCGTTTTCTTTTTCTTCTTCGTTTTCTTGATAAAATTGGTTACATCTGCTTTTACAACGTTCATAAAATTATATAGCCAATTTTTAGTGTTGCACTCTGTGCATTCAGAATATTCTCTGTCAATGTGCACAGAGAGAATTCATAATGCTTTCTCCTCTCTCTCTTCTTTCTCCTTACACTACTACACTTTCTTTACATTTTTTTTTTGCATGCTTGAATTTTCTTGTAGTCTTCTTTATTTAACGCATTTTGTGCTTAAGTTTTATTACTTTTACACACTAAAAAAAAAAAAAATCTTTCAAGCGTATAACTTGAAATGTAAACAGAAATCAGAACAGGAAATATACAAGAAAAAAAAAAAAAAAAAAAAAAGAAACTATAGCAAACATTGTGATAAAGTAAACAAAGTGCAAAAGAATTTCGCGTGTAAAATGAAAACAATGAAAATTATGCAAAAGCGCATTACGTTGTCAGTAGAAAGAAGCAGCAGCAGTAGAAGTGGAAGTAGAATCAGTTGTCGAAAAAAAAAGTACAAGAAGAGATAAAGCAACAGCTAAAAAATGTGTCATGCTTTTGGTAGAGACTGTGAGAGAGAGAGAGAGCGAAAAAGAAGTAACGGAAATGATAAAAATAGCGGGCGCTAGAGCAGCAGACTGTAAAAAGCAACGCATATATAGCAGGCAGTGGGAGCAAGGAGTAGGGGGGAAGAGTAAGCAGAAACAGAGCAGAGCAGTAGCAGAGCGAGATTGTTGCTGCTGTCGACTGCTGCTGCTGCTATTGCTGCTGCTACTGCTACCGTTGCTGTTGCCATTGCTGTTGCCTTTGCTGTTGCTGCTGCCTCTTCGTGGTCATAGTTATGCAAATGCTATGCAAGGATGTCACGTCCTGCTGTGACTTAAAGCCATGCAAACACTTTGCAAAGACACACATACTTACTCACACACTTACACACACACACTCACACACATGCAAAACACACATGTGACCAGCAGCAGCAGCAGCATCATCATCGTCTTTTTCTACCGTTGACTTCAGCTGCGTCGCTTCCCCTTTATTTTTTTTTTGCATATATGCAATCTACTGCTGCCTCAGTTTCCCCCCCTCTCTCTCTCTCTCTCTCTTTCTCTCACTCTCTTATTCTCTCTCTCCCTCTCTTTCTCTCACTCTCCCTGCCGCTCCCACTTCTCATTCTTCATACGCTTATGGCATCTGTTTGAGGTCTGCTGCGCGCTGCTCTGCTTGCTGCTTTGCACTGTTGGCCTTTTGCATTATTGCATATTATTCGCAATTTCTGTTTACTAAACGTATTTGTTTTTGGCTTTAACAGCAAGCGTTATTTATGTTTCTACTCACTCTTCCTTTCTCCCCCCTCTTTCTCTCTCTCTCTCTCTCTCTCTTTTGCCATAAAAATCACAGCATATAGCAGCTCAAAACGCTGAGTGGGTCACTCATATTATGCTACGCCCCTCCCCATCGCATGCCACGCTCACTGCCACTGCCACTGCCACTACCAAACATTCAATCTTGAGTAGTAAGTCGCCAATAAAAAAAACAAAAAACAAAAACAAAATTGAGCTGCACATAAAAAAAATGTTACTTTTCATTTACATAAGTATAAAACGACGCGCTCGCTCGCTCAATATTCTGCGCCACTTTGTGATACTTGCACATTTTATGCCTTTCGTTTTTCTTCTGTTATTAGAGTATTGTAATATTTTATTTTGCTTTATTTAGTCTACATATATACCCTGTAAATATTAGCTAAATGTTGGGCAATATAAAGTATTATAGAGAAGTAACTGCTAGTCTATCAACTCTACAATTTTGCTGCGGCAGCTTTATGCTCATCCCTTAAAACAGTTTTTTTTTTTTGCGACACTTACTGCTGTTGCTTTTAGTTCTACCTGCTGTTCCCTTGCTATGTGGTATCTGTAAGTCGTTCTACTCACTCCACGCTACACGCTTCACTAGATAAAACTTGCAACTTGTGTGCGTGTGCCACTGTGCCTCTGTGTGCGTCTGTGTTATTGTTATTATTCATATGCGCGTGTCGCGCATTTGTGTAAAAATTTAATAAAGAAAAATATGATATTTGTGGCAAAAAGTGCGAAAGAAACAACAGTTGGCTTTTGCGTTCACTGAACTAACACTTTAAAAAATAAATAAAATATATAAAATTTATATATATATATGTGTGTGTGTGTGTGTGGCATGAGTTGCCAACTTCCTTGAGCATATGGCAAAAATGGGCAAGCAGCATTTTGATAAAAAAAAATGAAATGAAATGCAATGCAATATGCCAACGACGACAACATTTTTTTCGGCCATCGACAACGAATTTCAAATTGCCCAAAACGCATACAAACACACAGACACATATATACACAGTGTGAGAGAGAGAGAGGGAGGTAGTGTGTTTGAGTTGTATATTTTATCTCTGGCGACATCAAGTGTCCTCCAGCGAAACATTTGGCGTTTGTTTTATTTGTTATTTTCCCCCTACTTCGTCTCTTCAACTCTTTACTCTACACATTTTGTCTGCTACCCGCAACATTTGCTGTTATGTTTTTTTTTTTTTGTGATTTATTATTCAGGCAAGAAATTAAATTTTCTCTTTTTACTCTCTCTCTCCCTTTCTCTCTCTCTCTCTCTTACAGTGTCAGCTGCCTGTCTTTATCCAATGTTTTGGCAGCCCTTTGACTGTCACATAACCAGTAGCCAGGCATGTTCCCCCACCACATTCAACGCCCACCACATTTCGTTTTAGTATCTAAAATTTATTGTGTTGTTGCCGAATTCAATTACAACGATGATAACAGCGACTGCGACAAGGCCAAAGTCAACAACAACAGCAACAAACCAGAGCAACATTTAGACCAGACATTAAGACTATCAGACTCTGCAAACGGCAAACGGCAGACGGCAAAGTGTGTAGACTAGAGACTAGAGACTCAACGCTAAAGACTTTTAGTGTCTCTAGACACAAGCGATGCATTCAATGCCAAAGGGATTTTCCAATATTGCAGCTATATGAATATTGTCGTCTGCTCTTTTCTATACACTCTGCCCCTCCTCTCTCTCTTTCTCTCACACTGTCTATCTCTTTCTAGCTAAGCTTAGTGCTCAGAAATGTCTCAATATGAAAATGATAACCCGCTGCGTTTTGTCATTACTTTTAGCTGTCGGCTGCACTCGGCGCACAAGGAGAAGAATAACCAGACGTTTCTTGACAAAGGCAAACAACAACTAAAACTACAGCAACAACTACAACAACTATAATAACAACAACAAAAGCAACATTGATATTTTCTATTTATTTAAATGACATTTTAAAAGCTTTTTGGGGGCTTATCAAATATTATCATTGAAAATTTTCAAATGTCAAATGCAATGAAAATTATTTTTAAGCCGCTTTTGTAATTTCCGCCTTGTTTTTTTTTGTGGCAATCAATTTCAACTACAAATACAACTACAACTACAACTACAACTTTAACTAATGAAACTAATAACTAAACTAAAAAACTAAATACTAAAAAAAAAAAATAGTCAACAATATTTTATTGTTGTTCATAATTATTTATTTTATATTTTTTTTTACCTTGTGATTTATTATTATCATTTTTCGCAGATTCTTGTGCTAAAAATAAAATATAGAAAAAAAAGTATGCAAGAAATAAATTAAATAAAATTCAATTTGGAAAAAATTAATTAAAGCAAAAGCTTATATAAAATGTGTGCATGAAAATATCGAATTATTATAGATTATTATATAGAAAATATATTTTTATTATTTTAAGCGATTTTGTAATATGCAAAAAGCGTTTTATTTTATGATTTTTTTTATTTTTATTTTTTTTTTTTAATATATAAATGCAAAATTATTAGAAATATTATAAAAAATATAAAAAATAAGTGAAAAATTTGCTTTAAAAAATTCTTTTGCTGCTGCAGCTTAAGAACAAATTTATGTTGCACACATTGCACAACTATAAAAGTCATTGCATGTGGCAGCAGTGTTAGCTGCTGCTATTGCTATATACAATATTAAGCTATATATCAAAATGTTTTGTAAGCACACTCAATTATTTATATATATATATAGAGAGAGAGAGATATCTTCTGCTGTTTGTGTGTTATTTCGATTTGAGACTCTTGTGCTACAAGCTCAATGCTCAGGATAATCCACTCAGCGTCATTCGCAGCTCAGCTCTCTCTTCCTCTCTCTGTCTTTCTCACTTTCGGTCATTACACGCTTGTTGGTCAACCAACGAGCAGCACTAAAAGATCTTCTCACTCCTTTTTCTTTCTACTCCCACACACTGCCACTCTTGCTCTCTCTCTCCTTCTTATTCTTGCTCTTGACTACAGCGAACTTTGTTGACAAATAAAAGCATAAATCGCGCGTAATAATTGGCCAAAAAGCACATTTAATGGCTTCTACGACTACTACTGCTGCTGCTGCTGCTGTTGCTGCTAGGACATCAAGCACAACAGAAGAACGTATTACATGTGGCTAGCACAATGGCTTGTAAGAAGCTGCTGCTATTGCTGCTGCTGCTGCTGCTATGAAACTTGTTTTGGCTGTCGAGTCGTTAAGAGATTTACTTCTTGCTTATATTTCTTTTCGCACGCTCGCACAAACACACAGAGAGAGAGAGGGAGGGAGAGGGAGAGAGTAATATACTCACATCTCTATAGAAGCGTAGGCGACTTATAGGTAAACTATGGCATGTGGCATGTGGCATGTGTGTGTGTTGCTCGTATGTTGCCATATTATTGAATAAAGAATTGACATTTGATTAGAGATTTAGACGCAATGTTAGTTCAGTTACGGTTCATTGCGGTTACAGACTCTGCACGTTTTGTGTGTTGGCCAGCAGCAGCAACAGCAACAGCAACAGCAACAGCAGCAGCAGCAGCATATCCTTTCGTTCATCACTTCCAATTACCGTTTATTTATTGCTTCATTTTCATGTGGCAGCAGAGAAACGTCTTTTGCTTCAGGCTGGCAAATTGATTTGTGTGTGTTGTTTATCCTTTTCCCCCTTCCTCTCTCCACCTCTCACTCTCTACATTTCTTTGTCGGATTAAGACGACTGAACGTCTAAGGATTTGTTGCTTAGACTCTTGCTCTATAGCAGCAACCCTATCCTGGCCATTACAACAACAAAATGTTGATTGTGTTTAATTACTCAAACCAAAACGATAAAAGAAAACACGTCGAACATTGATTTTCATTTGCGCTGTAATGAAAAAGCGTTTTCCAATTAGAAAACACCAAAAGGGCTGAGCCCAAAACGCTCTGCTTGCTGTAATACTTGTTACTCCTTCTTCTACATCTTCTTCTTCTTTCTGCTTGCTTTGCTTGTTTGTTTTTTTCTCTTTCATCATAGTTGTTGCTGCTGTTGTTGCTATTGCAAAAAGAGGCGACAAAACACGTACAAACAATTTGTTCTCATTGCTAAAAATTTTTGTAATTGCTTTTAGCCGCTGGAGTCGTTACAAAATTGTTGCCTTTTGTTGACAGCAATTTTATTGCTCGTTGCTTGATCATCACACACACACACACACCCACACACATATATAATTACTCATGCCACACATGTTGTTTGCCTCAAAGGCGAGACAATTAAAAGGTAATAAAAAAAAATTGCAAATCAAAATAAATTTATAAAGCTGCAACACAAAGTCTGTCGAGAAAAATCTTCAATCATTTTTTAACAGCAGCTGCAGCGCAAAAAAAAAATTTTGTTTTCAATTTTTGGCAAAAAATTTAACAAAATTCTATGACAAATTCTCAATGCTCAATATTTTATTTTATTTAGACAAATTTTATATATTTTATTTTATTATATTTTTATTTATTTTTTTTATTTATTATTTATATTATATTTTATTTATTATTTATATTATATTTTATTTAGACAAATTTTATATATTTTATTTATGTTTATTTTTTATTTTATTTAGACAAATTACAATAAATATGCCAGAAATTGTACATGCAAAATATTTATAAAATTAATTTGCAAATTTTATATATTTTTTTTTATTATATTTTATTTTATTTAGACAAATTTTATATATTTTATTTTATTATATTTTATTTTATTTATTATTTATATTTTATTTTATTTAGAAAACATTTTATATATTTTATTTTATTATATTTTAATTTTATTTTATTTATTTTATTATTTTATTTAAACAAATTTTATAAATTTTACTCTATTATATTTTATTTTATTTTATTTTATTTTATTATATTTTATTTTATTTTATTATATTTTATTTTATTTATTATTTATATTTTATTTTATTTAGACAAATTTTAAATATTTTTTATATTATATTTTATTTTGCTTTTATTTTATTTATTTTTTATTTTATTTAGACAAATTTTATATATTTTACTTTATTATATTTTATTTTATATATTTTATTTTATCATATTTTATTTTATTTATTATTTATATTTTATTTAGACAAATTTTATATATATTTAAATTTTATTTTATTTGAATTAATTTATTTTTTTTATTTTATTTTATTTAGACAAATTTTATATATTTTATTTTATTATATTTTAATTTATTTTATTTTATTTATTATTTATATTTCATTTTATTTAGACAAATTACAATAAATATGCCAGAAATTTTACATGCTAAATATTTTATAAAATTCTTTGTGTAAATTTTATATATAAATTTTAATTATAATTTGCGGCTGTAAAACTAATCAACACTTGAAACTAAAATCATTAGTATTAACTGGCTGACTGACAGACAAAAGGTAAGAGCAGCAGCAGCAGCAGTAGTAGTAGCGGCAGCAGCAGTAGCAGCAGCTACACTTAGTGTTAAGCAGCAGCAGCAGCACAGATTTTCAATTAAATTACAAAAGTGAAAATCTTTGTGTGTGGCCAAAGAAAAAAAAAATTGTTGTTGAAGCATTAAACGTGCTTAAAGCATCGACAATAGAGACACTTTGATGTTTTCCTTTTCTAATTAACTTGCAAGAGTCGATGTTGCAGCAACAGCAGCTTGGCAGCAGCAGCAGATTGGCAGCAGCCACAACCGTAAATCCTTCAAGCTACATGGACATACACACACACACACACATATACAGAGCTATTTTATTATATTTTATTTTATTTTATTATATTTTATTTTATTTATTATTTATATTTTATTTTATTTAGACAAATTTTAAATATTTTTTATATTATATTTTATTTTGCTTTTATTTTATTTATTTTTTATTTTATTTAGACAAATTTTATATATTTTACTTTATTATATTTTATTTTATATATTTTATTTTATCATATTTTATTTTATTTATTATTTATATTTTATTTAGACAAATTTTATATATATTTAAATTTTATTTTATTTGAATTAATTTATTTTTTTTATTTTATTTTATTTAGACAAATTTTATATATTTTATTTTATTATATTTTAATTTATTTTATTTTATTTATTATTTATATTTCATTTTATTTAGACAAATTACAATAAATATGCCAGAAATTTTACATGCTAAATATTTTATAAAATTCTTTGTGTAAATTTTATATATAAATTTTAATTATAATTTGCGGCTGTAAAACTAATCAACACTTGAAACTAAAATCATTAGTATTAACTGGCTGACTGACAGACAAAAGGTAAGAGCAGCAGCAGCAGCAGTAGTAGTAGCGGCAGCAGCAGTACCAGCAGCTACACTTAGTGTTAAGCAGCAGCAGCAGCACAGATTTTCAATTAAATTACAAAAGTGAAAATCTTTGTGTGTGGCCAAAGAAAAAAAAAATTGTTGTTGAAGCATTAAACGTGCTTAAAGCATCGACAATAGAGACACTTTGATGTTTTCCTTTTCTAATTAACTTGCAAGAGTCGATGTTGCAGCAACAGCAGCTTGGCAGCAGCAGCAGATTGGCAGCAGCCACAACCGTAAATCCTTCAAGCTACATGGACATACACACACACACACACATATACAGAGCTGAGCTGAGCTCTGTGCTGAGCATGCCGCCACATCCGGCCGAGACATGCTGGCAAACAAAACAAAAACACAACGAAGCGATATTACTTAACAAATTACATAAAATTACTTTTCTTGTACGAGTAGACAAACAAAAGGCAGGCGCAGCAGTCAGCAGGCAGCAGCAGATGGAAAAGTAGATGAAATATAAGTAGAATGATGAGTCGCATATGGAATGAGTATGAGAATGAGTACAAGAAATCGCTTAGCGATTACAGCATATACAAACAGAGTTCAGAGCTAAGACTGATAGGCATACACATAGAGAGAGAGAGAGAGAGAGATACACTGCCAAAGAGATATTCGCATTTGCCACACAGTGCAAAGATTGGAACTTTATATACTTTATCGTCATCGCCGTTGTCTTCGTCGTCGTCGTACGTCACAGTCTCTAGTGCTACTCTGCTCGGCTGTCATGTCAGAATGTTTACTGCTAAACAACGTAGTAGGCTTTGGCCCAAGGATAATATCAAGGCAACAGCAGCGGCGTATAGTTGCTTAGTTTGATAAGTGTGGCAAGCAAATGGGTTGCCATACTCTCTAAACTCTATACTTCCCTCAACTCTCTTGCTTGTCTATGCTTTTTCCACTTTTCGACATTTTGTTTGCGCGGCACAAACAAAAAAGCAGAAACGAAAACAGAAAACAAAACAAAAAACCAAACAATTTGCGCGTCGCATCATTCATCACGCTACAAACATATGACAGCATATTTTCTACTGCTGCCGTTGCTGCTTGGAAAAACTTTTCATATGTCTGTGTGTGTGTGTGTGGGGGCGTGTGCGTGTGTTTGTAGACATTTAAATTGGCATAACAAAACGATACACAAGCCATGCGGAAATCTGAGGGCAGACAAATGACATTGATGCTAATTAAAAGCGTTGTCTGCTGCTGCTGCTGCTGCTGCTGCTGCAGCACTGTATGTCTGTGGAGTGAGAATGAGGCAAGAGGCAAGTGCCTGCGTATCAAGTGACGCGACATACAATGTGTAATGTATATGCCGAAAATGTTGACGACCGCAAACGCAAATGACTGTTGGCTGCAAAGGATATGCAATATAAAAGTAGACAGTGCTGCGGGAGAGAGAGATGGAGAGAGAGAGAGAGAGAGAGAGAGAGTAGGGGGAGGAATGGTTGAGGTAACGCAGCAACGAGTCAGCAAGTCAATGGCAGTTGAATTGTCTACTCAACGGTTTCTGGTTACATTTAATGAAATGCCAAAAACTAAATGGCCCAAAAGGGGGAGTGTGCTTGCAACAAAAATGTTGCACAAACACACACACAGTCGAATAAGTGGCAAGAACAAAATGTAATTACTAACATAAAATTAGCGCACTAACATTGTGCATAAAAGTTGACGGGGCCACAGTGAAAGAAAGGAGCAAGCACACACACATGGCGTATGCTTAATATTTCGACTGTGCATTTAACGTAGTACAACTGCTTATTATTATTATACACATCAAAAATATGCCATCTGTGTGTGTGTGTGTGTGTGTGTGTGAGTGTGCAAATTATGCTCATCATTGTGACACAATTAGCGAGCCAAGCCACACACACAGAGAGACAGTAAAACTCGCGTGTAAAGACAAAAGGCGCAGTAGTGGCAAGTGCTGTAAAAGGCAACTTAACCCTAATGAATGCATTTTCATAGCAACAGGAGCAGCAGCAGCTGCTTGCTGGCTGCCTGGCTGGCTGACTGTGGCGTCAGCTCTGCAATTTTCTATATTTCCCTCTCTCTCTCTTTCACTCTTTCACACTATGCTTCTTTTACTTCTTCTATGAAAGCCATTTCATGCATGCAAAATTAGTTTATGTGCGCAATTTTGAAAAAAAAAGAAGAAGAAGTGTTAAGCACTGCTGAGCACGAGCGACAGTTAAAAGAACAAAAAAAAAGAAAAATGTAACCGCAACAAAAAAAAAAACAAAAGAGAAAAGAAATTTCACACTAAACGTTAGCATTATGCAACATTGTTGCGGGTGTGGCACTAAAAATGTGGCAGAAAAAGGTAGGCAATGAAAATGTTTAAACGACCGACTGGCAACAGCAAAACGCAAACAGCAGCAACAGTAGCAGCAGCAGCAGCAGCAGCTTTAGACTGCATTTATTTACGTTTTTTTTTTATGCTAAAGCTTAGCGCGCTTACTTTTGGCCAACAATTGCATTTGTCTTGCAACAACAAAAAAAAAAACTTAACAGTGACAGCAACAGCAGCAGCAGCAATGACAACAATATGAAATATTTTTAGCATTTTTGTTAAGAATTAAGTGGCAAAAGTTTTGGCAAAGAAAACTAACAAAAAAATTACATAAGATTTTTCTTTCTCTTTCTCTCTCTCTCTCTTAATATATTTTAGTTGCCACTGCTTAGCGGCCATAAATCACATTGAATGCTGAATGCTGACAATTCATCAAGTTGATTACTTGATTAAATTTAAGCTACACTTTTAGTAGCAGGAAATGTCAATGTCAATATCTTTTGTATGTTAAAAATGTTTTGCTGCTTCAATATCAATCTGAAAATGCAATTTGTCGTTTGATTATTTGCTTTATAGCTACGGAAATTGTACAATGGCCACAAAATGAATTGATTTCTAATACGAATTGTTAAGACCACAAACACACACGCGCACACACGAAGCAGAACAGTATAACAGTCGCTGGCTTTGGCTACGGTCAATCAACAGTAGAGCAAAAGGCAGCAACAGCAACAGCAGCAGCAGCAAGTGAAGCAAGTGAAGCGAGCGAAGCAGTTGAATGAAAACTCATAGCCAATTTTCGAAGAGACATACACAGAGTCAGTGAGAAAGAGAGAGAGAGAGAGAGAGACAATGTGTAAAAGAGAGATAGAAGAGACAGCAAAAGCATGATAATAATAACATTGAGATGAGTTGCCGTATCAATGGCAGCAGCAGTAGCAGCAGCAGCAAAATTGAAATTCAATTTATGTATGCTGCATGCAACCGAATTGTTGCAGCTGCTGGAGCCAATAATAATAAATATGAATAAAAAAATATATAAATTTACTGTCATCGTTACACTGTCGCTGAAGATTCACACAAATATTATTATTTTTTATTTTTTGTAGCAATTCTTGCAGAAGAAAAACAGTAAAAAAAAAAGAGCAAAAATATTTATTTCACGTTTCTCTTTATTTTCTCTTATTTTTTTGTATTTTTTTTTGGCTTGAAGTAATTAAAAATTTTTAATTAACTGCAAAAAGGTTTTGTGCCTGAAGCATTGCGACGGTTTTATTGCACGCTGATTTGTGGCAATGGTAAATAAAGCGTCATGGAGTGGGCGTGGTAGCAACAAGAGCAACAGCATTGCAGTAAAATCCCTCATCAATCTGCGACATGCGACGAGCAACAGCAGCGGCAACAAAAAATGAGAAACCGTTGCACGTTTCCGTCAAGCGTTCGTCATAAAGCAATCGAATGGTCAACGCAGAGAGAATACGGATTCTGTTTTCTTCTTCTTTTTTTTTTTTTTATTTTCTGTTGCCTCTGGGCAAAAAGCAAAAGCAGTGAAAGGGAAGCGCACGGAAGCTCTTTTGCTGTAAAACAAAAGGCACGTAGACAATTTCAGTATAACAGCAGGACACACTATACACTGTATAGTCAACTAGGCAATAGAATGCCGGCAGGGACATCAATAGACACCAGAACAACACAACAGGAGGCGGCGGCAACAGGCTTAGGATACATTGAACACACACATAGGATACACACACTGTGAAGATATATACTGACGCTTCAGTGCACGCACTTTAACAGAGACATTTGCTTGGTCAATAGACTGACAATGTGAAATGCGCATAGCTAGCAGCAGCACAGTGATGCCAAGAGTATGCAGACACTGGGCATACTGGCAGCAGGGCAATGCCAAGCTTAATGTATTAAAGTATCACAATATGATGAGATGTGCGCAATGGGAGAAAATTGTTATGAATTTCTCAATTTTTTTTTTTTTATATATATTTAGATTAAAAGCCAATGAATAGCTGTGCGTCAATACAAAAACGAATTATCGATATTTTATCGTTTTATATGGCATTTATTTAATACAAGTTTGTTTTCATTAAAATAAAATGCAAACCATTTATTTTAGCAGGTAATTTAATTAAATTTATCGATGTAGTTAAAGGATTTGTTAATCGATAAATTATCCTTAATCTATAAATTATCGTTAATCGATAAATTATCGTTGATCGATTTGTTATCGTTAATTATCGTTATTCGATAAATTATCGTTAATCGATTTGTTATCGTTGATCGATTTTTGATCGTTGATCGATTTGTTATCGTTACTCGATACATTATCGTTAATCGATTAATTATCGTTGATCTATTTGTTATCGTTAATAGATCTGTCAATCGATTCGTTATCGTTAATCGATAAATTATAGGTAATCGATTTGTTATCGTTAATCGATTTGTGATCATTAATCGATTGGTGATCGTTAATCGATTTGTTATCGCTAATCGATTTGTTATCGATAATCGATTTGTTATCGTTAATCGATTTTTGATCGTTGATCGATTTGTGGTCATTAATCGACTTGTTATCGTTAATCGATAAATTATCGTTAATCGATTTTTGATCGTTAATCGATTTGTTAACGTTTTTATTGCTTTTTTTTAAAGTGTTCGCATCTTATAGCAATTGCAATTTCCCTTAGAGCAAAGATTTGTTTATTTGCATTTGTAAATTGATTGATTTATCGATTGTCATACACTTCATCAATCGATAAGTGTAAATTGTGTACAATAAACTTTAAATTCATTGTCTATCATGCATTCACATTCAATTCTATTCAAGTTTACTGACTGATTAATCCCTTATTGACCACAAAACGATGATGTTATATTCGACATATCTTCTGCACTGCTCTGCTCTGTTCTGTTCTGTTCTGTTCTATTCTGTTACGAGCATAAACATACACGAACAACCTATCAAGTTGTTCATGTGCCACTTCAAAGTCCAATCAGTCGCCTAAGCAGTGAAATAGAGGCTCAACACTCCAACTGACACTCCTCTGCTCTACACACCACCCCCCCTCTGGTTACTCTCCTACTGTGTGTAATGCTCTGGCACTGTGTATGCTTTCTTCATATGTAAACGACAATCAACTTGAAAAGCCGACCCCAAAATCGTAATGGGAATAATTTGCAGCAATTTCAGTGAATGAGTGAGCGAAAGAGAAAGCGAGATAGAGATAGACATATATAGATGGCCAGTCACGTAAATGACAATCAAAATTTGAAGTGGTCTGAGCCTAGGCAAAAAGCCTACAGTCAAGGCGAGGGAAGGCAAGGCAAGGGAAGGCAAGACGAGTAACTCTACTCTAACCTAGCATAGCATCCTTCTTCTCTCTCTCCGCTCACTTCGTAGACTGTGCAATGTGTCGAACTGACCAAATCAAATGCGTGCGTCGTCGGTATATTCGATGCTGCTGCTGCTGCTGCTGCCACACATGCCCCAAGGCTGTCAGAGTCAACACATATAATGGGCGTTATCTGCAATGGCAGACAGCAGGTCGTTGCAGAAGCTTGCAGCAGGCAGGCAGACAGGAAGCAAAGAGTAAGATGAGACGTTGCTTCCATTTTTCCCCCCGTCTCTCTCTCTGCTTCTGTTTTTTTGTTGCCTCCCCATAGACCGATACAAATACATTGAGGCAACCGCAGCTGAAGCTGCTTATAGTCTAAGCACACACACGTGTATGCATAAGTGTGTCTCTGTCTCTGTGTGTGTGTGTATGGAATGTGTTACAAGGATAGACACAGACACACACACAAACACACACATATATACACAAATACAACGACAAAGTACAAGCGTTAGTTACATGGCCCAACCGCCACTTTGTCATATTATGAATCCTAATTCCGTTGGAGGCCGTGACCTGAGGCTCGGCTTTCTATCTCACTTTATACCTATCTATCTCTCTCTCTCTCTGTCTCTCTCTGTCTCACTGTCTCTCTAGCTACCACCTTTGGCTGTCATCCTCTTATGTGTTAGAGCTTCTGATGACGTTATGGATACTTCAGCTGTCACTCAAAATGTTTGCGAGTAGCAGGCGCGCGCTCTGCGCGTTGATTGCAAATGCGAATGAATGAAAATTCTCGACAAAGGACTTAAAGTCAGTTTACTTTAAGCTTTTTATTATGTCTTGTGGTTTAGTGTCTCTCTCTCTGTGTGTGTGTTAAGGGAATATATTTTTTTGGTAGTTTGGTTGGGGTAAGATTTTTTTTTTTATTCTCAAGAATTTATAATGACAAGCGTGAATTTTCATATTGCGGCACTTTTGTCCGGCTAGACAGCGTTTATTGTTGTTGTTGTTGTTGGGGCGTGTGCACACTGCCCAGGGGGCATTGTTAGTCCGCCCATTCGAAAAAAAAAACAGCGTAGCATTTAAATTGTGTCTAGGGTTGCCACACTATTAAAAAGTTTACCAACCCCCAAGGCAGACTAATAAGCTGAAGAAGCAGCCACAAGCAACGAGTTGTACTTTGTGTCTTTTTTGCGTTTCGTAACTTTATATTACAGCACGAACTGCATAATGAGCTTAGTATGCAAAAAAAAAAAAAAAAAAACTAAAAAAAAATATATAAAAAAAATGGCAGCACGAAGAAGAAATTGTCACAAAGATTCATTTCATTCCACAAATTTTCATTCATCGTTTTTCTCTTTCTGTCTGTTTCTGTCTCACTTGCTCTTGCTAACTGAAAATATTGCGACGATGCGTCGCGACATTTCTTGGACAATGTCACAAAATTGGCAGCACAAGCAGACAGTGACAACTTTAAATTTGAAGGCGGTAACTGGGCGTGCTAAGTTTTACATAGCTTCCCCTGTGTATGTGTGTGTGTATATCTGTGTCTGTGTGTGTGGGTAAAGTTTTGAAAGAAAAATTGATTACATTAGCTTCGTGAAGAAACTGAGAAAAAAAAATGATCTTATTATGCTGCAACGCTTTGTCGTTATTCATAGTTATCTTTCTCTGTGTTATGGCAAAACAAGTTGTCAGCATCGAAAGAAAAATCAATAATAAAAAAATTACTTGCATTTTTAGAGTGCTATTAAAAACATTTTTGTTGTTGATAACTTAAACTTAAAAGTTGAAAACTAAAATTAAAGCTTAATTTTCAGCAGCTTCATTTTTCTAGACAATTTCACAGATAAATGTTATTTTTTTTTTAAAATTTTAATTGATATTCTGCTGGCAAAGATTTATTTTATTATTTTTGTTTTATTTATTTTTTTTTTATTTATTTATTTTTTTTTATTTATTTTTTTATTTATTTTTTTTTTATTTATTTTTTTTTTTAATTGTATTTTAATTTTTTATTACTCTTTTTTTTTGCAGTTATCTTGAAATTTGAAAATAAAAATCAAATTATTTAAATTTTGCTTACTCGCAGTAAAATAAAAGTAAATTCTTAAGCAACCGTTGGCCAAGTTCTTGTTTTTTTTTTTTTTTTTTGAAGCCAATTAGAAAAGTTTGAACATTGGAATTTCGTGACCTTTTTTTTTGCTGTTATTGCCGTTTCACACTCCTTTTAATCTTGCATCACAAATGGAATAAACCTTTATGCAAATTGCTGCGCGATAAGCGTAAAAACAGCCAAAAATGATAAATAAAAAAAAATTACAAAAAAAATCGAAGCAAAGAAAGAAAAAATATAAAGAGTAGAGAGACCGCAAATTTTCCATGTCAATGCATAAGTCGCTTCATTAGCCAAACAAAAAAACACAAGAAAAACAAAAAAAAAAAAAAGAAAAAAAAAAATGAATAAAAAAAATGTCGCATGCAAGAAACGACATCAAACAGAAATCTAGACAAAAGACAAAAAGCAATGCAGACAAAACACAGAGAGAGACAGCACAAAAAAAAAAAAAAAAAAAAAAATACTTCTCCTGCTACTTCTACTTTTGGAAAATGACAAACTAAATCATTAAAAATGCGGCGCACAAAATTTGAAAAAAAAAAAAATAAATAAAATAAAATAAATGTAGAAGAAGTAAAGGAAATTATACAGCAGAGAAAATAAAGCTACAGCTGAAAGTGTAACAAAAAAAAAAAAAAAAAAAACAAAGAAAGGCGACATGTTTTTGCTTCGTTAATAAACTGCAACGAATTTGACAGCGGTTTATATTCTAGCAGTGGGGAGAAAGCAAGTTTCAAGCTTCTACTTCTACAGCTACGTTTACAGTTTACAGTTCACAGTTTTGAGCTCGGTGGCTGTAAACCACAAGAGTAGAGCTGTCTAACCGCAAGGCGACAAGGCTTCTCTACAAAACAGACCCTGCTGCTAAATTCAACGCCTTCAACTTCATAGAGCAGAATGTACAAAAGGTACATGAGGAAGAAAAAAAAACACAAAACCAGCAAAACTGTCAAAGGGTTTTTCTCTACTTCATTCTCTGTGCTTTCTTTTGCTAAAAAAAAAAAATAAATATTTGCCACCCTCACAACGCTTTTGCCAAGCGCTGTAGAAGAAAAAAAAAATCACTTAAAGTATTTTGCCAATAAATTTAAATCACAGACAAGGCAAAAGATACAAAAAAAAAAAAAAAAACAATAGACAAGCAATGTCCCAAGTCTTGTATCTCTGTGTCAGATACTGGGGGAAACCTTTTTCGCGCGGCCCGTCTAAAAATAAAAAGACGAAAACCCAAAAAAAAAACGACGACGTTTGCTGTGAGTTGAAGCATGAAAAAAAGGCAGAGAATATACAACGAAGTTGTAATACACTTTCCCCACGCTGAAGTTCTTTTAACCAAATTACATTTCATTTTATTTATTATAATTTTTATATTGTTTTTTTTTTTCTAAGCTAAACTTTAGCCTTTAATAGCCAAGCTACTTTTAATAATCTTTTATTTTTTTTTTTATTTTTTTTTTTTAAAGCGTATGTATAAAATAAACAAACAATTTTTGATGCTGCTGCGCGAAAACAAAAACAAAAGGAAAGGAAAGCAAAGTCGCATCAAAAGGCAAATAAAGCGCTAAAAGGATTTATTCGCGCGTGTGTAAGCTTAGCTAGAATAACTTACGACGCCAAAGGATCTTCAAGCCAATACAAAAAAAAAAAACAAAAATACACAGAGGGCCGTTCAAGCAGAAACCTGAACGTGACAGCAATTCCATCTCTCTCTCTCTCTGACTATGTTAGTCTGTTCGCATGTGTGAGTCGAAACTTTCGAATTTACATTTGAAATAAAAAAAAAAAATAATAATAATAATATTTTCGCCCATTGTTAAAACTCACAAATTAATTTCTCATAATTTATTTGTTAAATTTTTACCAAAAAAAAAAAAAAATAATAAATGAAAAATGATTTACAATTTTTATGGCAGACGGCAACGAATTGCCGTCTCATATATTTTGCGAGTGTGGGGCAGCAGCAGCAGCAGTTTGTCAAAACTGTTTTACATTTTATGCGAATTTGCCAAATATGTTTTTCGTAATTTTTATTTTTTACGCATTTTTACAATTTTCACGCAGCACAAAAAAAAAAAAATTGTTCATTGTAAAGGTTGCTCTATGTGTATCATGCGCATAATTTGCGCATATAAAGCATAATCTTTGTTGGAACGTCAACACAATGGCAATGGCAAAGGCAATGGCAAAGGCTTTCAGTATAAATTGCGCATATCCTGCTCGAGTTGAAGTTGTTGCCTGCCTGCCTCGCAACATTCGCATGTTCTCCTTATTCAACCTCTTTCTTTCACTTCTACTTCTCTCTGTTCTAATAGCAAAAACAATGTTGTTGTTGAGTTGAAGATAACTTATAAATCATGTAATCAGAACAGCAACAACAGCAACAACAACAACAATAGCAACAATGGATGAAAAACTGAAATTGCTTTTGGCTGGCAATGAAACACTGAAGCACACAGTGACTGTATGAGTGAGAGAGAGAGTAGATGAGTGCGCAAAAGAGAGACAGCATCGTCTAGTGTTGTGAGTGGGTGAATTGTGCTTTCAAAGTGTGTAATTTATTGTGCGTTACATAACTTTATGATAACTGCCAGTTCTGGTTCTTATTCTCATGTTTTCTCATCGCGTTGTTTGTATAGTTTTTTTTTTTTTTTTTTAGCTGTTGGGTTGCTTGAGAAACTTTATCGATCACAGACAATAAGACAACAAAAAATTAAATTCAAGAAAAAAATAAAGAAAAACAGAGAGAAACTATCAATCACTCGAGAAAACTAGAAAGAGAGAGAGAAAAAGCAAAACTTAAGAATTTAAGTTTAAGCAGCAAACAATGAAAGAATTGCCCAAAAAATAGTTTTTTTTTTTTTATAGTCATTACATTGCTATAAATGATGCTATAAAAAATTGTTTGGTCATCGTTTCTTCAACTTTTATTAAAAGTGTTGCATGTAAAATTAATAAAAAATGGAAAACTTTATAATTTACTAGACTTTGTATACTTGCAACGAACCATAGGAAGCAAGGAACAACATTATATTTTTTATTTTTTGCATTTAGTTGCAAAAGTTTTTACATCACGTGTGGCAAGTGTTGCAATGCTAACAGCAGCCCTCGCTAATGCAATAAACAAAAAAACGCCACCTAGCGTTGAGTGCTAGCAGCAATGAAATAAATACAGATGATACGTAAAATGAATGTAGAACTTTCGCTCTATGTGTGTGTGTGTGTGCGGGTGGCAAGAACCTTGACAACAAAGCAGGTGGCAGCGTATAGAGAGAGAGAGGGAGAGATGAGAAAGGGGGCAAAGTAAGAGAATGTGTGCTGCATGGCTAAAAGACAATGGAGACGACTCGCATTTTGAGTTCAAGCGTAGCACAACAACAGTTATATATGTATGTATGTATATGTGGCATGTTGCACAGTTGCCATTTAACTATGAATAATTCTGACTCTCGGCTCTTGGGGCATTTTCACTGCTCAACTCTGCGATGCTTTTGCTCTGCTGCAGAGAGTTGCCACTCGTTTCGCTTGCTTGCTGCTGCTGCTGTTGTTGTTGTTGTTGCTGTGCATTTGCTTGTTAATATTTTCATTTCCTTTGCTTTATGAGCCGATTCCGTAACGCCTAGACGCAGCATCAGCAGCAGCAGCAGCAGCATCAGCAGCATCAGTAGCAGTAGCAGCAAACACTCAATGGCAATGCCAGAACCTTAGCGACAAGTAAAAGCCAAGTTGAGTGCCCCGTTTTACAAGGACAATGACAAGAGCAACTGCTACTCGTTGTACAAGTACAATTGAAACAACAACAACAACAATAACAAATGATTCTATTACAAGTATATACAAAACGTTCTCATACTCCTCTTCTTTCATCTCATTTTACAGCTACTGCTGCTATTTCTCATCATTTGCCCCATTGTGCGCCTCTGCTTATCGAGAATGTCAACGAGAAGTCTGAAGTTTGTAACAATTGGAGAATGTTAAGCATTGTTTTGCATAAAATTGCAATTTACAATTATGACAATAAAATGGCAAACGAAGAGACAATGAAGTAATAGCAGCAGCAGTAGAAGCAGTAACAAAAACGCATTGGAATTTCTAGCGGATTAAACGTAAAGGATATAAAGATAAACCATTTAAGGGACACAACAAAAAAAATTATCAAGCAAAATTATTACGCAAAAGCTGAACAAGCAGCGAGAAACAGCAACAGCAGCAGCAGCAGCATCGCTGAGCTGCTGTGCAGATAAACAAGAAAATGTTAAATGTCGTTTTTAATGTTAAATGAGACAAAAATTTGATAAATTACCGAAACAAAGCGAAAAACATACAAAAATAG
The DNA here is from genome assembly GCA_037044475.1 of Zaprionus obscuricornis. NCBI lineage: Eukaryota > Metazoa > Arthropoda > Insecta > Diptera > Drosophilidae > Zaprionus > Zaprionus obscuricornis. Next base: position 62,354 of record JBAMBR010004339.1, on the reverse strand, counting down.
CAAAGGCAGCAGAAAAAAATGAGAGAGAGAGAGAGAGAAAAATAGATAGATAGATAAACAGATAGAGAGATGCAGCAGAGCAGCGCTGAGCAGAGCAGCAAATAAATCGAGTGTAGGAAAAATATTTTTCTTTTTTTTTTCTTTATTTTTTTTTTTTTGGATAGAAAATGCTTCAGAGAATTGTTTATCTATGCCATTGGGGGATGCCCTACCATAATTAGACACGCGTCTCTCTCTCGCACTCTCTCTGCGTGTTAGCCAATATTAGTTAGACATAAAAAGTGGTTGGAGAAGAGAGATGAAAAGGCAATGTTGTTGCATGGCATAAATTACTCAAGTCTGTGGGGAGCTAAAGCGCTTGAAATATCATTAAATTAGTTTCCTCTGGCAGCCCTCTAAATGAGAGATTATAGCAAGTTGTAAGTGTGTGTGTGTGTGAGAGAGAGAGAGAGAGAGATATAAGAGTATGAAGTTGAAGTGTGGTAAAGCAATAAATTTGTGCAAATCTTTATGAATGTGTTTGAGCTTAAAGTGAGCTTATGCCACAATTTTCCTTACGTTACATTAATTTTTTTTTTTCTTTCTCCTTTTTCTTTTTCTTGTTCGTAATGAATTTTAAAGTAAATTTAATTTTTTATTATTTTTATTTTTGGTTTTTGTCTACATTTTTTTTTTTTATTTTTATTTATATTTATTTATATTTTTTTATTTTTATTTTTATTTTTATTTTTATTTATATTTATATTTATATTTATATTTATATTTATATTTATATTTATATTTATATTTATATTTATTTTTATTTATTTTATTTTTATTTATTTTATTTTTATTTATTTTATTTTTATTTATATTTATTTTTATTTATATTTATTTTTATTTATTTTATTTTTATTTATATTTATATTTATTTTTATTTATATTTATTTTTATTTATATTTATTTTTATTTATTTTATTTTTATTTATATTTATATTTATTTTTATTTATATTTATTTTATTTTTATTTATTTTATTTCATTTATTTTATTTTTATTTATTTTATTTTTATTTATTTTATTTTTATTTATTTTATTTATATTTATATTTATTTTATTTTTATTTATTTTATTTTTATTTATTTTATTTTTGTTTATTTTATTTATATTATTTTTATTTATATTTATTTTTATTTATATTTATATTTATATTTATGTTTATATTTATATTTATTTTTATTTATTTTATTTTTATTTATAGCTATATTTATTTTTATTTATATTTATTTTTATTTATATTTATTTTATTTTTATTTATTTTATTTTTATTTATTTTATTTTTATTTATATTTATTTTTATTTATATTTATATTTATTTTTATTTATTTTATTTTTATTTATATTTATTTTTATTTATATTTATTTTATTTTTTTTTTGTAGCTACTCACCGCCATATCTGCAATTTGTTTTATCAGCGGGTATATTGCCATTGGGTTCCAGACGATCCAGATATTCTTCAGAATTGTAACCATTATATGGAACTTTATTACCGTGATTATGATGAGCGCCACCGCCGCGATGATGATTATGATGATGATGATGATGATGTGTTGAATCGTCGCCATCTTCGCGGGAAATAGCTGCAAAAGAACACAAAAAAATATGAAATTTCATTAAATTTAATTGCAAAATTTCGTTATCGAAACTATTTGCTATGCAAAAATAAAATAAAATAATCACAAATTTGACATAGCAAAAATGAAGTAACAAAAACTTGTTCTAATCAAATTATCTATAAAATGAAAGAGATAGAGAGACACACAGAGAGAGAGAGAGTGAAAGGGAAGCAAATGTCGACATTCAAGTAGCGCAGCATCTAGAAACTTGACCACGTTTTGAAATTTTGAAGTGTTGCGAGATTGGAAAAGGGGCAGGAGCAGACGTAGAGAGAGAGAGAGATGACAGAGCAAGGGTAGAGTTTGAAACCAATCAACGCCTTTGTGCTGTGGGCACAAGTTGATGCCGCAAGGATGCGGTTCATTTTGTTACTGTTGCTGTTGCACAAGTCAATTGATGATGCTGCTGACTGACTGCCGGACTTTCGGCTTGTGGTCCTTGGTTTGACTGCTAATGGCTTCATTTAGTCACCTCGGTCTCGAGCTTTTGACCCTTTCTCATCTCTCATCTTTCTCTCTCTTACACTCACATCTTACAAAAGTTAATGTCAATTTCTGTAAATTATTTTTACAAATTTCAATAGCTTAAAGGGTTTCAAATTTACACCCAAAAAAAAAACACACCGACACATAAAATTCTTGTGGAAAACCGTTGTTCCCTTTTTTTTTTGGGGCAATTCCAATATGCAAATGAGATCAGCTAAAAAATACATATATATATATATATATATTTGTATGCCTCGACTTTATATCCCTGTTAAGCTATTGTACAAATTTGTATAGCACACACACACACACACACACATACACAAAAAGCATTGAGCGGACAGCAGGGGCATCAACAGGGACACGCGCGCCTTCTAATTTCCAAACCGGAAATACAAAAGGCACGAATAACGAACGAGTTCGCGCGACACTCCTTCCCCCCGCCCCAACTCTGCCTAAAAAAAAAAGAGTTAGCCATGTTACCTGGCCAGACACAGTAAGGCAAAGAGCGAGAGAGAGAGAGAAAGAGACAGGCAGAGTTAGAGTAAACACTGGCAAGAAGTACCAGCTAACGGAAATTGGCTGGATATTAGCTTACAGTACATATACATACACATACACATACACACATACACATACACATATATGTACGTCGCAGTATGCCGCCTGAAGTTTTTAGCCTTTTTTTTATGTTGGTTGGCCAAAAACGCGGTTTGCTTTTTGAGCCTGCAATTTGCTAACGATATGCATACAACTGGGAGGGCGGCCAGAATATAGACAGGAATCTAGACACTGTAAGGACACTCAGACATCTCAGCCTAGACACGTATGCAAATCGTTGAGTAAAAAGGATTACATGTCGTTCAGTGTTTGAAGCTTATAGCAGAGCAGTGAAAAGTTGCAACAAAAAATAAATAAAAAAATGGCAGTCAATAAACTGTGATCAAAAGTTTGAAAGGCAAAGCGAGGCAAAGAGATTTTCATCTATTTTTTTTTTTTGAGGGGCAAAACGTAGCGCATCCGCATGGCAGATGAGTTTGCAGAGTTGAGTATGAGAAATAAGCAAATATGTTTAATTAATAGCCATAAGGACACTTTGCCCATGGGAGATGGGCGTGGCAGTGGCAGTGGCAGCAATAGTAGCAACCCCTCAACAGACACAAATGATGTCAGCACATAGTATACAATATTTGCCGTTGAATGAATGAAAAACCAAAGCACAAATCACAAAATTACCGCAAATTGTCGCTACAAATAAGCAATTTATTTGCTTATATAACTCATACAGAGCGAGAGAGAGAGAGAGAGAGAGAGAGAGAGAGATAGACAGATACACGTAGTAGCCACAGAAAAATGCAATTTCACTAAATGTTAACTTTGCTTACATCAAGTTTTCTAACAGCTACAGTTTCCTTACTTTTATGCTCTTGCGATTTGATTTTTGGGGTTGCGCCACGAAACGAAAATCTCATAAACTTGTGCAAAAACACGCAGTCAAAATATAGCAGCGGGAGGGGGGAAGAGCAATATGAGTGGCAACACAAGGCACGCGGGATGAGGGTGGGGTGGCGTGTGGGGCGTAGCAAGCATACATAACATGTGAAGCTTGGGAGTCACAAATGTAATCAATAAAATATGTTCAGCATGAACTATTCGCATGGTTGGAGTAGTTGAAGCAGCAGCAGCAACAGCAGCAGCAGCAGCAGCATAGAGAAAAAAAAATATAGCTGGCAAAAACGGTTAGGTTAATGGCATCAGGCAACAGCTTCTACTGCTGCTCATACATATGCGCGTTTGCTCATGCTTCAATTTTGGTTATGCAATATAGCATAGAGAAAGATAGACAGAGACACAGAGATAGAGAGAGAAAGGGATGGCAAGTTATATAAGTTGCCGTCAGTTGCAATGCTTTATGAAAAGAGTGTAGCATACATTTGAGCGCATTCACAATCAGTTGATTTTCTATTAAAATGCAATGTTAGGCAACATCATCATCATGATCATCGAGTGTTGCCATTTAAAGTTAATGCTTTAACTTGAATAATTTGTAGAGAATTTCTTTCTTTCATTCATTTCTTTCTTTCTTCTTCTTCTTTTTTAATCCCTAGCTTCGGGGCCATTGTTCATTTTGTAGAAATTTCATTGTAAAGTGTTTTATCTTGCTGACGAATGCTGTCGGACTGTGACTGTGACTACAGAATCTGATCTGACAGTGAAAAGCCAATTGAACAAAAGCTCACAAATTGGCTACAACATACACACATCTAGCAAAAGCGAAAGAGACAAAGAGAGAGAGAGAAAGAGAGACAGTAGATAACAATACAAAATGACAAACACATAGTGAAGAGTAAAAGCAAAATTAAATCAAAGCAAAACCTCAACAGAAAAACACGCAAAAAGTAAAAGAGAAAAAGACAAAAAAATAAAAAAAAAAAAGGAAAGAAAAGACAAAATCATCATCGAGTAAATTGTGCAATCTTATATGTTGGGTAACATCTGAACATCTGAAAATGTCTGAAACTCTATGCTAGACTAAAACTGAACTGACCAGTAAAACCAATGTGACACTGAGAAGGCAGTAAGAGAGAGAGAGAGTCGGCAATTTAATGCGCTTTAGACACAAGGCTAAAAGTTTTATTGTTCGCATTTTTGTAGAGGATTTTCAGCTTGAACTTGCGACTTAACGCATAGTTAAAGCAATGACAACAAATGTTGACAGCAAAATGCGTTACGCTGGAAGAAAATGAGCGTGCAAAGTGTTGAGCAGACAAAAAAATACTAGCGATGCCTAGCGATGCTTATGTTCAGATAATATTGAATGCGTTTGCATAATAATAAGAATACAAAAAAAAAATAATAAAAATAAAAATGAATTTCGCCAACAAATTTTCAGACGATAAGCAAATGAAATTTTATAGCTCTCTCTGCATTTTTTCATATATTTTATTTTTCTCGTATTTATTTTTTTTGCTGTAAATAAAATAGTAAAAGAAACGCAGTAAAATTTCTTTAAATATTTATATATATATAGAAAAATCTAGCAGCTCATGTTGTTGCACAGTTAATCCTGTACAGACATGTGCAGACATGAACAATGAAAGTAAATCAGTTACTGCTGACCCTCTGGGCGATTAGTTGAAAGTTGAGCAATTGGCAAGACAAGAGCAATTTAATTCAATGCTCATTGAATTAAGTAAACTGATGATGCGACAACAGCGGCACTTGAAATGCTGCTGACAAATAAGTCGCGTTAACGAAGCATTTTCCACCATTTTTTTTTCAGGCGAACAAAGCAAAATGCAATTTGCCAAAGTTTTGTGTGCAGAGAGCAAAGAGTTAATAGACTTTAGAGGTAGCTGTGTAGCTCAAAGGACACATCAAAAAATTGAATGTTTAACTTGTTGTTGTTGTAGTTGTTGTTGTCGCTGCTGACATCGCTGATGTGTCATGTGGTTGCTTTTTTGCATTGTGACAAAAGACAATGAAGAGAAACTGTCATGCAATTAAGGTTCTGCAATTTAATCAATTTATCAATTAAATAGCTCACAAAGTGGTGGTGCAAGCGAGATAGCATATATATATATATATATATATATATAAAACAGAACTTTGATCAATGCTGTACATTTATTTTTCATGCTTTCTTTCTTGTTTTGTATTTTACAACACATTTTACAGGCAATACTCACACACACACACACACACACACACTGTCTCGACTTGTGGTGCTGCTGCTGTTTGGCTTTAAAAGCCAATTTCATTAGCATTTCAAAGTGCCGACGACACTGTTGTCGCGCTGTCGCTCTGTCGTTGCCGTCGAGTCAATAATGTTGTTAATTGGCAGCTCTATGTAGGCGTGGCCACTCTACTGACTGCTGACTGCTGCCTGGCCGTGACGTTAAAACAACAACAACAACAAAACGTTCATGTACAACAACATAAAACAATGTTATGCCCGCTGGCAATTAACATTTGTAAATATGCATAATTGTTGCGAGAAAAATTGCGAAAAAAAAACAACAACATGAAGCAGAAGCATTGAAATACAAAACGGACGCATGAATGATGAACAAGAAGTCAAAACGATAGAGAGAGAGAGAGAGAGACAGAGGAAGCGGAAGAGAATGGCGTTAAATTGTATTGTACTACAAGTTACAAGCAATCAACTGTATAAATGGGCGTTGGGCATACGGCATAAGGGGGCATGGTTCATGCACTGTGTTGGTCGGTTAGTCAATTGAATCTGATGTTCAGAGACAGAGCGTTTAAAAAAAAAAATCGTGTTCACAGATTAATTGTTAAAAGCCATTTGCATAAAAGCCAAAGAATATTAATAAAAATTGACAAGTGCTTGCACAACTGTAAAAACACTTGAAATACATTAATGTATATGTATAACTGCATATTAATTAATTTTAATTTTAATATCTTTTATCTACATATTTAATAAATAATTTTTATATATTTTTTTTCTATATAATAAATATATTTTCGTTAGCCAAAGAATATTAATAAAATTTTGACAAGTGCTTGCGCAAGTGTAACAAGAGTTGAAATACATTAATACATACATATATTTGTATGTATAACTGCATATTAATTAATTTTAATATCTCTTATAGAAAAAATATATAAAAATTATTTATTAAATAAATAGATAAATAATTTTTATATATTTTTTCTATATAATAAATATATTTTATTTAGCCAAAGAATATTAATAAAATTTTGACAAGTGCCTGGACAACTGTAACAAGAGTTGAAAAAAAAAACTTGATATAACTGCATGTTAATTAATTTCCATTTTTATAAATATAATTAATATTTCTTATATATTTTCTCTGTATAATAAATATATTTTATATAATTTTTAAATTAATTTTTTTTATTTATTTATTTTTTATCTATTTATATAATGAATATATTCTATAAATTTTTCTTTCTATATATTTCATATATTTCTTATATACTTTTTCTGAATAATAAATATTTTTTAATTTTTATCTACATACATATATGATAAGTATATTTTATATATTTTTTAAATAAATTTTTTTAATTTTTATCTATTTATATAATGAATATATTTTATATATTTTTCTTTCTATATATTTCATATATTTCTTCTATATTTTTTCTGAATAATAAATATTTTTTATATTAATTTTTTTCATTTATTTATTTTTATTTACATACATACATATATATGATAAATATATTATCTCTATATATTTTATATACTTTCTTTCTATATATTTCATATATTTTTTCTAAATAATAAATATTTTTTATATAAATTTTTTCATTTATATCTTCATAAATATATGATAAATATATTTTATATACTTTCTCTCTATATATTTTATATATTTTTCTTTCTATGTATTTCTTCTATATTTTTTCTGAATAATAAATATTTTTTAAATTAATTTTTTCATTTATTTATTTTTTTCTATATAAATATATGATAAATATATTTTATATACTTTCTCTCTATACATTTTGTATATTTTCTCTTTAAATATTTTATATATTTTCTCAATTAATTTATTTCATTAATTTAATTAGCTGTAAAAAGCTAATTAACAGCATTTACTTGTTTATTGGCAGCATTATTTTTAAGCAATTAACTTTTCACTTCTTATAATACTCTGTAAAAACAGTTACTTTCAAACTGCAAAGTCATTGTCAAACTGCAATTGCTGTCAAAACTCTATAAGCTGCTACGCCACGCCACGCCGCGTCATGTCGCATCGCATCGCATGATAATTTTGCATGTTTGCGCATAGTTTTAAGCACAGCAAAAGCAGCAACAGCAGCAGCAGCAGGCGACGAACTTTTAGCAAGCAAACTGACAACCAGTACAATAACAACAACAACAACAAGAGTAACAACAACAAAGAAGCGAATGGCTGTGAAGTTTTTAATTTAATTAATAGACGCCAACGATGCCGCAACGAGCACAAAAAATGTAGAGTTGCGAGAGAGAGAGAGAGAGAAAGAGAGAGAGAGAGTGTAGCTGGCAGACAGTAAAAGCATTGAATTACACAAAGTTCAGTTTCTGCAGGGAAACAGAGCAGAGAGCAGCAGAGTGAGCGAGATAGAGAGAGAGAGAGACAGAGAGAGAGAGAGAGCGAGAGAGAGAGAAAGAGTGAGTTTGAAGTCAAAGCCGCCCGTAGAAACTTGGACAAGTTTCAAAAAGGAAAATGAGCTGCGCTAGGTGTGTATGTCTATGCATACGTGTATGTGTGTGTGTCTGTGTGTTGTATGTTTGTGTGTGTGTGTGTGTGTGTGTGTGTATTATGCGACAGAGGCTTCTGCAAACTTATGATTAATTAAAAATGATTTTTTTTTTTTTTTTCTTTATTATTGCAACAGGATTTTAAAGTATTATAAAGGCGACAGACGACAGACAAAAGGGAAAAAAAAACAAGTTTGAAAGAAAGAAATATAACAGCAGCGCAGCGCAGCGCAGAGTGTACAAAATATGTATAACCGCAGCATAAATGTGGCATGTGGCATGTGGCACGTGGCAACAAAAATTGCCTAAATTATAGTTTCTCAACTTGTTGTTATTCCCCTCAACACACAAAATGGCGCCGCACAATGTGACCGCAAAAAATAAAAAAAACAAAATACTGTAAATGTTGAAGCTTTCAAGACTTGAAGTTGCTTTCGACTTGATTTCAAAGTCTGTAAATGTCACAGGTGTAAAAACTGAGAGACTGAGAGAGAGAGCAGAGACTGAAATGAAGTGTAAGTGAGTTAGGTGGCAAAGTGTTGGCTAAAGTGGAAACATTGCCATTTTGCTTTCTAGACAATTTCATCGCTCACAGGACAGACAATTAACTTAAATGACTGTAAAAGAGCTGCGACAGTTGGAAACACACACAGAGAGAGAGAGAGAGACATTTGCTGTTGTTGCTGCTGCTGCTTCTACTTCTTCTATTTTTTCATCTTGTTGCTGTGCTGCGGTAAGTGGTTTCGCTGCCAAGGTGCTGCACGATTTCTTGCCAAATGTCCTTGTGTCAATGTGCTGCTCACTGCTGCTGCTGCTGTTGCTGTCGCAGTCTTTTGACAGAAATTGAAAAGTACAACAAAATGTTTGTTGCCAAATGCTACTTTCTCATACTTCTCACGCTCTCCACAGTCTTCACCATCAACTTACATTCTATCTCACAAAGTGGCGCCTTGAGGCTATGCTATGATTTTTTTTCATCTTCGTTTTTTTTTTCTGCGTTTTTGTTGTTGTTCAAAAAGCAGCAAGATGCCAAGTGTAAATCACTTTCGTCGCTGTTTGTCGATTTATGCCTTTTGTCTGTCTGTCTGTCTGTCAGTTAGTCAGTCAGACAGGTAGATGGTAGGCGTGGTCCAACTGACAGCTGTAAATCTTGGCCAAACAAGTTAACACTTCTGCCGCTGTTGCTGTTGTTGCTGCTGCTGCTGTCAATGCAATGCGCAGATACAGGTAGACAGCATGTTTAGGCATAGAGCATAGAGAGACAGAGATAGACAATCACAGTGGCAGTCAGAGTAAGATAGATAGACATATCGACAGATCAACAAAGACAGAGACAGACAGGCCTGTCAGGCATTTGATAAAGTGCTGCGTGCTGCGTGCAGTGGCATAGGCAAATTAACATGGCAAAAAAAGACGCACAGACTTTAACTTTGAGCATATTGAAATTCTGATCAATTTTTTCTTTGGGCCACAATATGAAAAACTTAGCCAACGATAGCTTTAAGCTTTAAATGCTCACGCTCGCTCACTCGCATATTAGATATGCATAGAATATGCGCATCGCAATAAGTTGCAAAAATTAAGGTATCGACCAGATATATTTGTGTATAAAATATGTATTTTTATGTTTTAACTTTTGCTTTGTGCAACCCGCAGGCTATTGGCACAAGCAGCAGCAGCAGCAGTAGCAGCAAAACAAAAATATATATCGAAAAGTATAAAATATTTAAGCTCATCTTGCAGCTTCAAGAGCAGCAGTAGTAGCAGCAGCAGCAGTAGTAGCAGCGGCAGCAGCAGACCTAAAACGGCCACTAAAACGTTTTGCAAAAATTATCAGATCCCAAAACAACAACAAAAAGAGAGAAAAAAAAACGTAGCCTTTTTTTCCATAATAAACTAAAAATGTCGATGAGCAAAAAGCAAAAAAAAAAGGGCAAAATATTTGCCATTGGCAGACAAAACCTTTTCCGTTCTCTGTATGTCTGCATGTGTGTGTGTTGCAACAACAACAACAAAAAAAAAAAGAAAAGAAATCGATAAATATTTAAGAAGTTACCCAGGAGACAAAGTCGAGATTCGTTGCCATACGCCGCCTTTGGGCTTTTCTTTTTTTTTTTTGGCAGCTGCTTTTCTCTCTCTCTCTCTCACTCAGTCTCAGTCTCAGTCTCTTTCTGATTGTCTGTCTGTCTGTTTGTCATGAAGGTGGCCAAAATCGCATTTAATTTAAAACTCATAAATACGAAATGCGAATTGTGCCGCCGCCAGATAATCATAATAAAATTTCCAAGCATACAAGTTTTTTTTTTTTTTTTTTCTTTTTTGCTGCCAAACAAGTAAATTGCAAATGAGATTCTCATTTTTTTTCACTCTCTCTCTCTCTCTGTACTCTTTTTTTTTTTTTCTTTACTCATTGAAAAATCATATTGAAATTGAAATTGTGATTGCAAAATGACAGCATTAAAATTATTTGCAACATTTTTTTTTCAACACATATTCTCATTCACTCTTTCACTCGCACTTCTCTGTCTGCTGAAAAAACAGAAACAGCAACACAATTTGTATAATTGCAGAAAAACAAGTAGAAAAATCATCATATTTTTCCACTATATTCGATTTTTAACTTATTTTTCAATGTGTCAATGACAGAAAAACCCGAATGCAGCTGCATTTGACAATGTTCCAAATGCTTAAAAAAAAAATGAAATGAAACCAAAAATCGATTCAAATCGTTGTCGTCGCCTGCAGCAAAATGCAAATGCAAAAAAAAAAGAAGAAAAATGTTAAATTATTGAAATTTCAAGTGCAATTGAGTGTCAAAATGGGATTTTTATCCATGCCACAAAAATAATAAAGTGCAGAGAGAGAGAGAGAGAGAGAGAAAGAAAGTAAGACAGTGAAAAGAAGAAATTGTCAAATCGCAAAACACACAAAACAATTGAAGCGTGTTCAAGTACTTTTCGTGTTGCCTTCAACTTCAAATGGCGGCAGACAATGATGAAAATGGCAACGTAAAAGGAAATGGAGTTGAGAATTTTAGTTGCCAAAATAATTAAGAAAATGTTTACAATTTGCAGTGCATTTATCTATATATATATACAGTATATATATATATATTGCCATAATGACAATACAAATGGGATGACTTAACATAGTTTGCCAAGATTCAAGAACTTTTGCTGACTTGGACGAGAAAGTTTCGTAAGATGATTGTCTAAGTATTTGCTGGGTATTACAATGGGGTATATACGCTACCAAATATTCATTTTGTTAATTACATTTTATTTTAATGAGTTTCTTTTTTTTTGAAATTTTTTTTTTTTTTTTTTTCAAAAAATATTTAAATTTTATTAAACATTTTTTATTTTATTTTATTTATTTTTTTTAATTTTTTTTGAAATTTCATTAAACATTTTTTTATATTATTTTATTTTTTTCAAAAATTTTTTAAATTTCATTAGACATTTTATTATATTATAATTTTTTTTTTAAATTTTTTAAAATTTTATTCAAAATTTTTTATATTATTTTATTTTTTTTCAAAAATTTTTGAAATTTTATTTAACATTTTTTATATTATTTTATTTTTCAAAATTTGTTTAAAATTTTATTAAACATTTTTTATATTATTTTATTTTTTTTTTTTAAGTTTATTTTTTATATTATTTTATTTTTTTTCAAATTTTTTTTTCAAATTTTATGAAACATTTTTTATATTATTTTATTTTTTTTTTCAAAATTTTTTGAAATTTTATTAAACATTTTTTATATTATTTTATTTTTTTTTTTGAAATTTTTTGAAATATTTTTAAACATTTTTTTATATTATTTTATTTATTTTTTTTAAATTTTTTGAAATTTTATTAAACATTTTTAATATTATTTTTTTTTTTTTCAAAAATTTTTTAAATTTTATCAAACATTTTTTATATTATTTTATTTTTTTTTTCAAAATTTTTTTGAAATTTTATTAAACATTTTTTATATAATTTTATTTTTTTTTCAAAAATTTTTGAAATTTTATTAAACATTTTTTATATAATTTTTTTTAAAAATTTTTTGAAATTATTTTTCAACAATTTTTTTTTTATTAAATTCTTAAAATTTTTTTTCACAACATTCGTTTTTTTTTTAACTTCTTGATTTTTTTTTTATTTTTAAAATTTATTAAATTCTTAATTTTTTAGAAATTTGTTTGCTGAAATTTCATAGAGTATTTCAGCAGTGACTTTTCGTTAGTTAGCAGTTAACGCAGTTAACGCTTTTTGTGGCCCGTTGACATTTACGAGACATTTCACTGAATAGCAAATTGAAAATTGCACAAAAATGAGCAACAGCACGTAGATGAAAAAGAGATGGAGATGTCAAAAGGCAGAGAGAGTGAGAGAGAGAGAGAGAGAGAGAGAGAGAGTGAGAAAGAGAGAATGTGAGATAGATAAGAGTGTGAGGCTGGCGAAGAGTGAATGAGAGGCAGGCGAAGAGTGACTGAGAGGCAGGCAGGAGAAGAGTGACTGAGGTGCAGACAAGTGGATGTGGAATGACAAACTAATTGAGCCTAGGCAACATGCAGAGATAGACAGACAGACAGAGAGACAGACAGACAGATAGACAGTTGGAGAGACAGTTGAAGAGACAGGCGAGCAGCTAGGCGAATATAGAAGACACGTGTCTGTTACTGGCAAACTACTTGAGACACTAGTTATATACCACTGCCAGCAAGAGCAGCACAGCAGAGATAGAGAGAGAGAGAGAGGGACTGGTTAGCAGAGACTGTGGTAGCTCAGTGCCGAATTATAACGCGTGATTTATGCACAAAGGGGATGACTTTAAAGACATGTCAGAAAGCAAGTTAAGTAAACAACTTGAGGCGCATAAAGTTTTTTCTAATTTCTGCATATATTAATGCAATGTTTGGCTTACACTTTGAGAGCGCTCGCGCGTGTATGTGTCTGTCTGTGTGTGTGTGTGTGTATGTTTGTTTGTTACTTGAAGTGCAGGCAAACATTTTGCAGCATTTAATTTGGCAGCTCAGAGCACACAGCGCGAGCAAGTTGCATGCATAATAATGAGCATTCATTCGTGCCACTTATTATCATTAAACAGAAGTCGGCTGAGTCTCTGAGTCGCTTGTTGTAGTTGACAACAGCAAACGCGACTGCCTTGAAGTGGCCTCCAGAGACTCAGCTAATGGCCCGCAGGCGCCGGATGCTATTCTTTTTGTTAAGCACCAAAAAAGCAAGCGAGCTAGCAATATTTTGTGTAGAGTAAAAACGCAGCACAACACGCAGTCAGTGAGTTTAGTGCACTTGGCGCAGCAATACAAAAGCCAGCTTCAGCTTAGCTCTTAAGTTTGTAAATATGAAGTTTTCTTTTTTGATAAGTGGGCGGCGTAGTGATGGGAGTGGCACTAAATGGGCTGCCTGGCAGGCCAACCAGTTGAACTTTTAGCGCTTCTAACGTTGCGCATTGTTGTAAATGCGTCGCCGAAAAACTTTTCTTTTTTTCTAGTTTTTTTTTTTGTAGCCAAGGCGTAGTTCTTTATGAGAGCGCTTAAGTTTCTATGATATGCGAGTTGAACAGCAGCAGCCACAAAAAAAGAGAAGTAGAAACAGAAGCAGTAAAAGTAGTGCATATTCCTTAGGGATAAACGTGCACAGTGTAAACAGTTGGACCCACTGACAGTTAGACAGACTGTGAACTGTGTGATAAGCACAAGTCAAAAGTTGTAACAAAAAAAAAAAAGCCCAAAAGCTATTTATGCAAGAAAAAGAAGAAAAAACTTGCAAAATAAAGTTTTACTTAATAAAAAAAAAAAAAAATTACTCTAATTTTTTATATAATTACTATAATTTTTTTTTTAATTTAATTTAATTTTTTTTTAATTTTTTATATAATAACTATAATTTTTTTTTTTTGTATAAAATTATTTTTCAGATTTTTTTTTTCAGTTGTTTATTGTGAAAATTTCATTATATTGCTTAATATATTTTTTGGCACACATAAATGTGTTTTTTGTCCACTGTGCATACACTGAGCACGCACAGTTGCCATATACGCTGGGGAGAAGTTGTTGCTGCCACTTTGTTTATGTTCTCTCCAAAAAGTGGCAATCGTTGCGCGACTGCGGCAAATGTCGTTACGTGCACAAGTTGCGCTTTTAAAATAATTACAAAACCCAAAGACAGCAAATAGACACAATACACACACACACACACACACACACACACACACACTCACTGCAAAAAAAAACAAACGTTTTTTTTCCACTTTATTCGTTTTTCGTGTTTTTCCCGTGTGTTTTTTTTTTGCACATTTCCCAACAGGCGACAGAAAAAAAAAAGAATAAAACGCAAAGAGAATGAGTGGGGGAAAAAAATAACGTTGCATACTTTTGTGCGCAGCGCTTAATGGGTTTGACAAGCATTGGCGGGCAGCTGTTACAACAGTTGCACAACAGTAGCAGCAGTCAGCATATTGTCCATAAGTACGTACTTATAATATACACACATATATGTATGTGTGTGTGTGAGTTTATACTAGATATAATGTCATCAGTTACCGGCTGATAAAATAGTGAGAAAAAGTGCCGAAAAAGCGCAGGCAAGTGTGTCTAATGTGACTTGCAAAATGCTTGCTGCAGGCAAAAAAGCGTCCCTTACGACGCTTGCTGCTGTCAATAACTTCATAGAGATAAAAAGTGCGAGAGAGTTGGCGAACAAAGAGAGAGAGAGAGAGAGAAAGAGTGAAAGAGAGTAAAGATTGCATATAAAGTGTTACTACAGCTTAAAATCTTTGGCCTCGCAAAACAGCAACAACAACAAAAGGCAACAAAATTTATTATGCACAGACGATAAAACGTTTTGTGTATGCGTGTGTCCCTGTGTGTATGTGTGTGTGTGTGAAAGATAGAAGAAAAAAATACATAGAGTTGACAGGAAACAATAGACAAAAAAACCCCTTGGGGGGGCCACAGTAAGGTGTTAAAGGTGGCCGCTATTTTGTTTGCTGTTGCTGTTGCTTGCAGCATGCATGCTGGAAGGAGGCATTAAAATGCCGCCGCAACATACAAAAGTTGACACTATTTCTTCAACAACTTTTGCAGGAAAGAAGCAACAACAACAACAATGAGAATAATAACAACAACAACAACAACAACTATTACTGGACAAAGTTTTGAGCCACGTCATCAGGAAGCAAAGTCTGCATTTTTTGTTGCCCGTGCGGGCGTTAATGGGTTAAAAGTGCGCTTAGAGCGTGTATAGATTTTATAATGTGTATGTTTTGCCAGGCTCTACGTCGTAAGCACCTTTCGCCTCTATTTTCCCCTTCCTTTAGCCATCCCTTTCTTCACAACGTTGCATGAGTTGCAGTTGGTAAAGTAAAGCGACACCTGAACGCCATTTTCAAAAACAGAGTCGACGCTTTCACTTCCGCCTGCTGAGTTGGCAACTTTCAAGTTTCACTCACAGTCTCTTTATGTGTGTGTGTGTATTTTGTGCGTGCATGTATGCGTGTGGCTTGATTACAAAATACAGTTTAATGTTGATTACACATGCAGCAAGCAGGCAGCAGCCAGTCAAGCTGTTGCTTGCTTGCTTGTTCCCTCTGTTTGCTGTTGCTATGGCAACTTGCCTCATGCCACATATAGGCATAACAAAAGCCATGCCACTCTGTGTAGCAGAACCTCATTACGCATATACAATGTTGACACTAAAGGATACTTTAACTAGTTGCTGCTGCTGCTGCTACTTCTACTGCTGCTGCTGCTGTTGTAATTGTTTCACAAGTTTTACATGCACTGTGATTGCTTTAAAAATTTCTTTTAGCACTGCGCGGCAGTTTAATATGTGCTCAATGTACAGTTTGAGCTTGTATAATATAAAAATTAAAAATAAAATAAAAATATATGAGAATTAAAAATACAAAAAAAATTAAATACAATTTAAAAATTTAAATTAAAAATAAAATAAAATAATAAAAATTAAATTTTTTTTTTTTTTTTTTGCATACTTTAATTTTATAAAAATTTTCTAAACAATTTAAAAATTGTGTAAAATTTACTTTTCCCTAAATAATTTTTTTTATTTACTTCAATGTTAAATTAAATAATTTTTTTTTATTTCACTTATAAAAATCCTCAAAAAAAAAAATAAAATAAAAACTTTGTCCTTCATTATCACTTTTTTTTGCATACTTTAATTTTATAAAAATTTTCTAATCAATTTAAAAATTGTGTAAAATTTACTTTTCCCTAAATAATTTTTTTTATTTACTTCAATGTTAAATTAAATAATTTTATATTTTTAATTTTACTTATAAAAAAACCTCAAAAAAAAAATAAAATAAAAACTTTGTCCTTCATTATCACTTTTTTTTTGGCATACATTTATTTTATACAAATTTTCTAAACAATTTAAAAATTGTATGAAATTTACTTTTCCCTAAATAATTTTTTTATTTACTTCAATGTTAAATTAAATAATTTCACTTATAAAAAAAACCTCAAAAAAAAATAAAAACTTTGTTCTTCATTATCACTTTCTGCACTTCTCTTACTTTGCTTAATCAAATTTCATTTAATTTATAAACAAAATTTTGCCAGTTGCTTGTTTTCTTATTCAATTTTCAACTAATTGGCAAAGAAAAAACAATTGATGCGTGTGTTGTATGATTGCCCAATGAAGCTCAAACTGTCGTGTCTATGTGACAATTTTGTGCAATCAAGTTAAACATGCAAATCTAATAATACAAAAACAAAAAAAAAATAAAAAAACAAACAGAGAAACAGAAACACACATGAAAAAAATGAAGTGTTAATCATTTTGTCAACGATGTGTTGTCTCTGTTTATTACGACAAAATACAATTTATTATAATATTTGTTGTTCGCATTGTTTCACAGCTGTTATCTCTTTCTATTTATATATATCTTCTCTTTTTCTCTTTTTGTTGTTGTTGTTGTTGTTGGCTCGTTTGGTTTTCATTTAATTTGCGAGACAAAGTGTAGAAATTTTTTTGCGCAGAAATTTGATTTACGTTGCGAACGAGAGACAACAACGTTGACAAGCGACAATTGTCGTGACAATTCTCATCAAGCAGCAGCAACAGCAACAGCAACAGCAACAGCAGCAGCCCTAGCAACAACGAGCAAACAAACAACAACAAGAATGACAACCGCAACAATGTGCTTGGAACGTGATGAAGCATTCAAAGTGACAAAAGCAACAATAACTGTAATGATGATGATAATGTGCATGTTGTTGTTGCTGTTGCTGTGGCTGCTGCTGTTGTTGATGACGTCTAGCGACATTTCAAAATGTGTTAATAGCTAAATTATATCAAGTTTTATAATTTCCAACACATTTAGCGCACAAAAATTAGCAGTTAAATCACGTGATCAACGTCTAAAGACTTTTGCAAAAAAATAAAAAAAAATATATAATCAGGCCAAGAAACAAAAGTGAATGCACATTAAACGTGGCCAAAAGCATATAATGCCACAACATTGTATTTTGTAATTTAAGCTAAAACTTGGTGTCGAACAACAGAAATTTAAGTCGTCAAATATAAATGCAAAAAAAATTTGTAATTTTATACAAAAGACATTTTGCTCAAGCAAGTTATAGTGAATGTACAGTTTTACAAGCACTTTAAGAAAATTACTTTCAAAAAATTGAAAAGTGTTGAGCAAATTACTTCACATCACATAATATATATCTCTCTAAATTAGCTATAAATATTCTTCATTTCGATAAAATGAAATTTATTTTGTACTTATTTTTTATTTTTTATTTTTTTGGTTTTTCCGCTCAAGAAAATTTCCAATGAAAAATTTAAATTTAATTGCACGAATGATAAATTTAGAATTAATAACGCTTAAATATTTGACATCAATTGCAAAAGATTTTTTTTAGACTTTTTTTTTCATGCGCACAGCAGTAGCACAAGCACAGCGCAATCACACAAAATTAGCTGACAAATTCAGAGACTACCAAAAAAAAAAAAAATAAATAAATAAAAAAGAAAAAACTTTTTCTTTCCATCTTTATCTTGAGCGTCTCCTCTCTTGTCTATGTGTAGCAATCGGTAGAAAATGTCGTAGCCAACAACATTGCCATCAATCAGACCACCCATGGCTTTTCATGGCTAATGCTGAGACTGAGGCCTGAAATTCAATTTTGTCCTTTCTCTACAACTTCCTAATTTTTTTTTTTTTTTTTTTTTTCTTGGGGTAAAAAAAAAATAAAATAAATTTTGTGCAAATGAAATTTAAAACTTTGACATCTTTAATGAAAATAAATATATATATATATATATATAGGGAGACTGACTCTTTGTAAGTTTCTTGGCCTCTGGATTAGCTCGTCAGGCAGAAAGTTGCGACTTTGACAACTTTAATTGGTTTAAAATTAGAAAATGTTGAGGGTTGCGCTATAAACAAATGCAAATGTAACTTTTTGAGAGCCAAAAAAAAAAAAGTAAAAAAAAAAAAATAAAGAGAAGTGTGAAAGAAAATACGCCTGGCAATATTTACTTCAGTAATAAACAACAACAACGACAACAACAACAACAAAAGTGGCAGCAACAGCAATGGCACACAGCAACAACAT
Organism: Zaprionus obscuricornis; assembly: GCA_037044475.1. Taxonomy (NCBI): domain Eukaryota; kingdom Metazoa; phylum Arthropoda; class Insecta; order Diptera; family Drosophilidae; genus Zaprionus; species Zaprionus obscuricornis. Next base: position 43,366 of record JBAMBR010004339.1, on the reverse strand, counting down.
CAATATCAGCAGCAACAGCAGCAGCCATAGCAGCAGTAGCAGCCGTAGCAGCAGCAACATCAATGGCTGTCAAGGGCAACCGACAATTGTATGATGAGAAAAGTAACAAAAACAACAACAACAACAACAACAACAACAACATGAGCGACAACAACAACAACATAAAAATATATATATATATAAAAATAAAAACAAGAAATTCGCTTATCGAGTGCTTAACTTTCTGTGATGGAGAATGGGGCGGTAGAGGACGGTAACTTAAGCGCTGCACTTTGTAGCGAGCCGCACTTGCTAGGACTTTGGGGACTTTGGACTTTGGGTAGGCTTACATGAGGCTTTAGGGTCTTTTGGCTTGAACTTTTTGTCCGTTCGTCGACTGCGACTGGTCAAGTACAACACACAAAGTATACAGAATTTTTTTTACCTACCACAAACAGAAAATATGCGACGCTGTTTTGCGCGCGCGATTTTTTACAGTCGTTGTTGTTATTTTATAATACTTGGGGACGCAATGGCAACGCATATCGATTGCAGAGCCATCCCCTAAAAATGCTAAACAACCCCCAAGGGGGAGTGGGGGGTGGTGTACTGGCATAACGTTTGCTGATAAGCAACAGAGGTAACAGCAACAGCAACAGCTACAGAGGCAACAGAGTCAATGGCAGGCAACTTTGGTTACAAAAATGTTGCAATGCCAACGTGTGGCAACTTGTGATAGCGTCCGAGAGTGTACAACAACAACAATTCGCGCGCAGCACACGTCCAGTCTCGGGTGGTTTTCTGCATATTTTGAATGATGTATGCCACAAAATGTGTAAGCTTTGAGTGTGTATGTATGTGTGTGTGTGTGTGTGGGTTGAAGGGTGGTTAGAACCGTTGCCAGTTATATACATACATAGGTGGTTGCATGGACAATACGTATTACGATTTTAACGTTACGTTGTTGGTGGTTGTTGCTCACCATGCAAATTTTTTGGCATGCTGCGTTGTCGTGCAATGAACCGCAGTCAGTTACACTTTCCCCTTCCCTCTCTCTCTTTCTCTCTCACACCTTTTACTATCGTTGAAAAGCGACGACAAGTTTGAGCAGCAACATTTCGCTTCATTTTACTGTGCGGCACGTGTCTGCACTTTGAACGTAAACGAAGCAACAGCAACAGCAGCAGCAGCAGCAACAGCAACAACTCTCAGCCTTCAACTACATTAGCAACCACAGTCACAGCCATTGCTTGCTTGAGGCACTCTCTCAGCTAGATAGATAGACAGACAGACAGACAGACAGACAGACAGACAGACAGAGAGATAGAGCAACCCTCGCTAAATCTCTCAACGACATTTTCGGTTGCCCGCCAAATTCACCTGAGGCTCCAAAAACCTGAATTCAGTCACAAAGTGTTGGCTTATTTCTATTTTATTTTTTATTTTTTTTTTATATATTTTTTTTTGTATGTTTGTAGGGTTGCCATTTGCTTGCTTCTCAGTTTGAACTCTTCTCGAGCTGCTGCTGCTTCCTCTTTATTTTTTTTTTTTTTGCTTATTCGGTTACCTACTGCACTTCAAATGCAGTCAACGATGCGTAAGAAGCAGCCAATGAGGCAAAGAGTAAAATAAAAAAAATTTTAAAAAATAAAAATTCCGCCACAAAAACGTAGCAAAAAGCTAAAGAAATTCTTTAAAATACGTTTAAAAAAGTGTTGAAAGAATTTTAGTATTTTTTTTTTTGCAGTATTTTTGTAAATAAATTTAATACTATTAAATTAAAAGAATTTTAGTGTTTTTGTAAATATTTTTTATAGTATTATAAACTGAAATAACTTTGGTATTTTTTTCAGTATTTTTAAAATACTTTTAATGCTATTGAATTGAAAGAACTTTGGCATTTCTTCAGTATTTTTGTAAGTAATAGTATTAAATGAAAAGAACTTCAGTATTTTTAAAATACTATTATTTAAGGAAAAAACTTTAGTATTTTTTCAGTATTTTTAAAAAACTTTAGTATTTTTGTAAATATTTTTAGCACAATTATAAATTAACAGAACTTCAGAATTTTTTTTGCAGTATTTTTAAAATACTTTTAATATTATTTAAGGAAAAAACTTTAGTATTTTTTTTGCAGTATTTTTAAAATACTTTTAGTACTATTAAATGGAAAAAAACTTAAGTATTTTTTCAGTACTTTTAAAATACTTTTAATACTATTTAATGAAAAAAACTTTAGTATTTTTTTTGCAGTATTTTTAAAATACTTTTAATACTGAATCAAAATTATCAAATTTTTCATTTCCAAATTCATTTCGATGCAAATTTTTTAAATCTCTTCATTTTATACAAACTTTGAAAGCTTTTACAGTCGCATTCTCAAATTTTTGCATTATTTTCCGGCGTTTTCTTTGACTACAAAAAACTCGAAAAAAAAAATGTATAAAACATAAATTTAACTTAGTTTTTTAGCTGCTTACTGGCGGATTTCACACCAACAATTTTATTTTGCTGTTGATTTTGTTTTTTTTTTGTTTTGTTTCTTTTCGATTTCTTACAAGTTTTAATCTTCTTTTAACTTTTATAGTCTACAGTCTTTTTGGCTCTTTGAGTGCTTCAATGAGAACCTCAACCCTCATGAAGAGCTTTAACATCACTTCCTTGACATTTGAGCAAACATCTATTGTCAGAGTTCATGATGTTCTCTCTATGCTATTATTGCCTTTAACATTGCCATTGCCATTGGGCTCTTTCTCTTTTCCCTCCTTTGAATTTTGCCTTTGCCTTGATTTTTCAGCTGGCACGTTCCTCTTGCTGCTGCTGCTGCTGTTGCCCTTCGCTGTTGCTGCGCCTCATTATTTTTTATAGTCACGCCATTATTTCTTTACATATGCCCCCAACTCTAGGCCAGCAGCAGTTGTCAGTTTTACAGTACTGAGTACTCAGTACTGTCCCGCATCTTACATCGCGCATCCCGCATTTTACAGTTGCTCTCAAACTGTAAAGTGGCATTTAACGCACATTCAAATTGGCATTTCACATCCAACAAGCGGCACATTCACATACAGAGAGAGAGAGATGAGCACTGACATTTACCAGCATTCTAAGCTGCCTGTATGTCTATCTCTCTCTTTCTGTCTCTCTCTTTGTTTGCTGCTGCTTCTTTTTCATCCTCACCGTCAATGACAATTCTGCTGCTTGCAATTTCAGCGTCTCCTCGCGTTCCTCCAACTCTTGCGACGACGACTCTCAACAGATTTACATGAGATTTGCATAAATTGAGTGCTTCCTTTGAGGCTGCTATTGCTGTAGCTGTAGCTGCTGCCTTTAGAGTGTTGCTCATGTCGTAACTTCCCCACCCCTATCTCTCTCTCCTTCACACTGCTCATTCCACTGATGTTTCTTCCATTACTCAGAGCCCTGCGGGTTCTTGCTGCTACTTTCCCTTGCCTCACACAAAATGAATTTAAATCTTTTATGCAACAAAAATTGCTGCCGTTTTTCAACAGTTAATGTTTCAATTAGACAATGTAGCTCAAGCTCTAGCTTTATCCCCATCTCTCTCTCTCTTTCTCTCCCTGCCTCACTGGCAATTAGTTAAATTGTATGTCAGAGTTAAACATATCCCTATATCAAAATATATATAATACGCATAACTGAAAGAATCAAAGAAAATAAAATTTCATATTCACAATTCGAATTCTCGCAGTCGCAGTCGCAGTTGCTCTCTCTAGGGAGCTGTCACTGACACAAACGGCAGATTTTTGGATTTTGCTACAATGTGCAGAGTGAGAGGGAAGAGAGAGAGAGAGAGAGAGTTGTAGGTGTATTTTTTGCTTGTTAGGTACTCAAAGGGTTAACAACATTTCGCACAGCTCAGCGATTTTTGTGCAAGGGTTGCGTCATTGCGAATTTGATTTGCGCTCCTGGCGGACAAATTTCTGTTGGACTTGGCATTTTATTTGACATAATTGGCGTAAAGTCAACCGGAAGCGATTACTTCCAGCAGCAACAGTGTGTGTTTGTACTGTTAAAAGCAAATTTCAATTTATATGGCATACCATTTTTTTTTTCTGGGGGGAGGCTGGACAAGCAAAAGGATTTTCTGACTGCAAAAAAAAAAAAAAAAATTACTCTAAAACTGTCGCATTGCGTCAGCTAAGCTGACATGCGGCGCCTGTCATGTTTCACATGACCTGCTGCTGGTCTCACTTTTTCCCCCATGACCACGCCTCCTTCCTCTGCTATGTCAACTCCCACACCTATATTTACCACGCATTTTGTTAGTTTCCTTTTTTTTGCCTTTCTGCTGCGCTTTGTATTAAAAATGCAACGCCTCCACACAGGAAAAACATTTCCTTTGACTCACAAAAAAAAACTTTACTAAAAGATTCTTTTTTTTTTGGGGGGGTTTGAAGGCCAAAAAAGTTGCTCAAGTGAATTTGACAGTTACATGCGGGTTACAAGCCAAGATTGGTCAAAGAGAAAGATTGCATTCAAAAAGAGAAGACTAAGAAATAGAAGAAGCAGTAGCAAAACTTATAGTAGTCAGTGTCTCTGTGTGTGTCCCACCATGTGACATGACAGTGGATCGATAAGAATACGTTGCTATATATATATATAGTTGTATGTGTGTGTGTGTGGCAAAATGACTGCAACCTTCACATGTGAAACTCAATTATGGAAAGCAGGGGGAGGCAGACAAGCAGACAGGCAAACGTTGCCAACGTCCACGTGCCACAACAAATTGAAATTCCCATGAAGTGGAATTTCTAGCTGCACTTGTTAACTTGTAAGAAGCACAAAAAAAAAAAAAACTCTACATATTTTATTAGCTGCAAAAAAAAAAGGAATCACAATAGTTTTATATTAAATTACCAAGACTTAAAAAAAAAAAAAAAAAAAAAGCAAAAGCAATTGTCAACAGCAACGGCAACGACAACGATAAGCGAAAAATTCGTAGAAAAAAATGCAGTGAAAAAAATGTCAAGAGATTTCTGGCTAACACAGAAAATAAAATGAACACTAAAAAAAAAAAAATTATAAAAAAAAAGAAAAAAACGAAAGCAAGCAAAATAACGTTGACATTCTTGGGTTAAGACATAACTGTGAAAAGCCAAAATACAGACACATAGACATACATACATATGCATAGAGAAAATGCCATGTGAGGGGTCAACAAATAGTGCAACAGTAGAGCAAAAAAGCAAAGGATTTTCATTGGTTTTTAGCTCGGGAGAAAAAAAAAACACAAGCACAAGCATAAATCAAGTTGTTGCATAACGACTACAAAAATGAGCTGCATACGAAATATTTTGCATTTGTTTCTGTTTTTGTATATCAAGAAATAACTCAGCAATGGCAATTTCAAGCAGAGATAGAGATAGAGAGAGAGAGAGAAGACGAACATTAGTTACACTTATATAACTCTGAAATTTTTCTCAACATTCCTTTAACTCTGTTTTCTGCCACTGTCAAACTGCTTGTCATAGCGCATATGCACACTTTTTCACTGGCAGCCTGCAAAACATGGACAATGCAACAGACAAGCACTAATGTTGCACAATCATTGAGGCAAGGCATCATCAGCATCATCAGCATCATCATCGTCATCATCGTCATCATCAGTTCGTCACAGTGAGTTCTGTCTGTCTATTTGTTTGTTTTTGCGTTGTACGCCAAGAGTCTGTGTAGTGTGTTTTTTTTTTGGTTGCAAAAGTATGTTTGTTGCATGCAACATACGCTGACTGCATCCTTTTATTCAAATTGTCAACTAGCATTGGACTAGTGCTGCTTACTAGTTTTGTTGTTGTTGTTATTCTTGCTGCCCCATTCAGTGGCAGCATGCAACAAACTGTAAAGTTCAACTGAGCGTATGTGTAATGTTTGCAAATGACAATATACGTTACCCAAACAGACAACAGACTATTTCTATCTCTCTCTCGCTCTCACTTGCTACTCCTCTTCAAATGTGTTTTTTTTTTCTGTTCTTTACATTTCTCTTCTGACTAATTGCCAACAACAACAGTAACAATAACAATAACAAAAGCAAACTTTCACAAGTGGCAAACCCTTTCTTCCTCTTCCTCTTCCTCTCTCTCTCTCTCTCTCTCCCTCTCTCTCTCTCTCTCTCACTACTTATTTTGCCTCTCACTCCAACTCAAAATAGAGAGTGAGCCGCGCCTTTTGTTTGCTTTTTTAGCTATTTTTAAGTGGTATTGCCATAGCGCCCAAAAGTCGACTACAATTTTTTTTTATTCTTCGGTTCATTCGTCCCTCATCACTTTGTATGTTTTTCATTATTAATGGCTAAGCAAACGATACCGCAGGACAACAAGGCAGCACAGTAACGAAACATTGCGGCTGACATGAGTCATATGCTAATTTAGCGGCCACTAGCAACAAGCAAGCAAGCAAGCAACAACAACAACAAGAGACATATACACACACTTCACAGTTAACCACACCTGACACATTTCACAGCCGATGGCATTGAAGGATATGATAGAATATGACGCCTGCTCTAATAGGCGACAGACGACAGACGACGACGACGACGGCGACGACAACAACAGCAGCAACTGTCAAAAAGAAGATGCGCTGCTTTTTCCCCCCTTTATATTGTTTTTGCTGCTGCTTCTTCTTCCTGTTTCACTTCTTCTACTTCTTCAATTGCTCTGCACCTATTCATATAGCCTCGACTGTTGTTTGATTGATGGTCGCACTGCACATTTTTTTTTGTGTATTTCTTGTTTTTTTTTTGTACCATTATTTGGCTTGTTTTTCTTTCTTTTCTTTGCTGTTCAAGGACATTTTTTGTTGTTGTTGTTATTGTTGCTTCTTTCTTTTTTTTTTTTTTGTCTTTATTTTCTTTGGCTTTATTTGTTTTTGTGGTTTTGCAAATTACTCAAAGCATAACAACGGAAAGCACTCTGGCAAATGAGTTACCAGACGCTATGTATATCATTTCATACCTTAAACATATAAATATATATATAGTCTATATATATATATCGGTAAAAATAGCAAAATATTTTTTATTCTTAAAAACTCTCGCGCGCCAAAAAAAAAAAAAAAAATGTCAACAAAAAGCAAAGTGATAATCAGTGTTTCATGTCATCTCTAATGATAAAGTAGCCTATAAAAAATGTATATATATTGCCATTGTTCACAAGCCAAAGTATGCGCAAGTTTAAAGAGAAATGAAAGCACAGAAAAGTTATTAAAAAAAATATATATATAAGGAAAATCAATGATAATCGATTAAGCATTTTATACAGTGGCAAAAAATAAAAAGCAAAAATAAAATATATAGAGAAAAATATATAAAGAAAATATGTAGAGAAAAATATATAAAGAAAATATATATAAAAAATTATATATGCACATTTTAAGAATATTTTAATAAAAAATATAAATATATAAAATTCTTGTTTTGCATTCATTCATATATATATTTTTTTTATATAAATATTTAATATCTATATTTTTATATATTTATTTTTTAAATATAAATTTGTATATATTTACTTTTTTAAATATTTTTCTATATTTTTTTTTTAAATGTATATTTTTATATAAATTTTTTTTTAATATATATTTTTATATATTTGATTGAAATATATGTTTAATATATTAATTTTTTTATTACAATTTTTTTTTTGTAAATTTTTATATAATTTTAATCTTTTTTTTAAATATTTGTCACCTATTTTTTTTTTATTTATTTTTTTAATTTTTAATATTTTTTTAAATTTATATTTTTATATATTTTATTGAAATATATATTTAATATATTAATTTTTTTTTATTAAATTTTTTTTTATAAATTTTTATATAATTTTTTTTTTTTTTATAAATATTTGTCATCTAATTTATTTTTTTTTTTTATTTATATATTTTTTTTTATATATATTTTTCTCTTCTAATTTTCAAGTTGCTTTTTTCAAGATTTTATTTCAACTTCCTTATATGCTTAATCTTCACGCACAACAGGCGCAACTCGATCAGTTGTTCGTTCAAGTGAACTTTATGCCAAATATGAGAAGCACTTATAATGAGTTCATTTCACAGCTTCCCGCAAAAACTTTATTCAATAAATATAATAATAATAATAATATAATAAGCATAAGAAATACGAAATAAAAAAAAACTTCCTCAAACTTTTCAGTTCAAGTAATTCTGAATTTATGACTTCATTGTAACAAAATATATATAAAAAAAAAAAATAAATACCACAAATCATACAATTTGCGGCAAAAGCCACAGAAAACAAAAACAAAAAAAAAAGAAAACGACAAAAATAAAAAACTTCGAAAAAAAAAAACAAAACTAGAGAAAGAAATAAAAACAAAACAAAAAACAGCAGTAGCAGCAGCAGCAGCAGCGGCAAGAAGCGGTAGCACAATAAGCTAAGGAAACGCAGGTAAAGTAAAGAGCAAAAACTTGTTTATGACTTGCAAATTTTGTGTAAATGCCGAAATGCGCGAAAAGTATCTACAAGATACACAAAAGCAAACACAAGAAGACGACGAAGAAGAACTTTTTGCTGAGTTTGCAAGTTGGAGTTGTTCTTGTTGTTGTTGTGGTTGTAGTTGTAGTTGAAGGCAACTTGTCGAAATACTCTGATGCAAAATGAAGAAACAAATCAACTTTCAGAGAGATATACACAGAGGAAGAGAGAGAGAGAGCGAGGAAAGACAACTAGAGAATTAAGTTAGGGAATAGTAGATAATAGAAATGGAGAACTGAGAGCAGTAGGAGATGATGCTTGACAAAACGAACTAAAAAATATTCCGCACTTGAGTAAATAACACGGACAGGAAGTGTAATAGCATTCAGTGTGGCCAGGAAGTAGGAAATAGGCGTGGCAAGTAAATGAACTTTAAAATTGTTACTAGCAAACATGCGGCTGTTGTTATTGCCTGATGCCCAACGCCCAATGCTCGATGCTCGTTGCTCGTTGCACGTTGCTGATGCTGGGCAACTAATGTAATCAAATCAAAACACACAACGAGCGACAGTCGGCGGCATACCGACAGGCAACTAAACAAAGTCAAACTGAAATTTGTTGCTTGAAGCTTTGCTTGCCGCGGGGAGTAGCAAGAAGGGAAAGCAAGTTAGCAAGAGCAATGGACTCCGTCCGCAATTCGCTAAAATGTTCGTTACGGTGGCCAGCAAAAAAAAAAAAAATATTGTCATTGAAATGCAATGCTTGTGCCTCGGGCCTCGGGACGAGGACTTTGATTCGCATTTGCGTCCTGGGAAACACTTGGCAGCGGCGGCGGCGCTACGTTGCCTTTACCTGTCTATGCAAATTGAGTTTGGAAGGAAGACGACGACGACAAGGTTGACAACGCTGACAACGACAACGACAACGCTCAATAGTCATAATAATCATAAAAATAATAATAATAATAATAATAATAATAATTATTTGCAACAAAAGTCAGTCAAGTGATCTTTTTTTTCTTTACTTCTGCCGTTTTGAGCAGCGACAGACATTGAAAAAAAGAAAGAGAAAGAAAGAAAGAAATTGCATAGTTTGTCTGCTCATCATCGCAGTTTTGTTGTCTTTGTCAATATTTGCCTGAGGTTTTGCCATCATCAGAGACGACTACGATATGACGACTCTCATCATCATCATCATTATCATCAGCAGTGACAGAGTCAGCGAGTCGACGACAATACCAACTCATCGATATGCAACAGAGAGCGCAATCTCTGCCTGTTTCCCCAAAAAAAAAAAAAAAAAAAAATTATGTATTATCTCCACGCCACGCCATGCCACGCTACGCTTCTCATCAGTCTCTTTAAGCACTTTAGCTGCGTTTTTACTTTGTGTACATTTTGAGGAGTGGCATGTGAATCTCTTGGTCACAATTCTGAGTGCTACTCATTTGCATTCGCACATTCATTTTATTTCATTTCATTCATTTGTTTATACGCCTGGCAACTGTAGGCGTAATATGACAAGTTTCTTTATCTCTCTCACTTGCTGTATCTGTCTCCTTCTTGTGCCTGTGAAATCATGTGCATGATGTGCAAACTGCCCGCACTGCTAAATTATATTAAAAAAAAAAATAAAAAGCAACAAGCTAAATTTAACAGTAGTTGACTTTCAGCTTGTAGAATTTATTGTCTAAATTGAAGTCATGCAAATCTTTAGCTAGTCTTATTATTAGTCAGCTAATATCTAGAGCTGACTTGAAGCACAACTTAAAGTTAGCTGCACAAGTCTTAACATTTCTTCTAGCTTAAAGCCTTATCATAGTTTATTTGCTTTACAGCAGCTAAAAAAAAAAAAAAAAAATTGAAAAAGATTTTTTTTTTGGCAATCAAATTGCACAGCATTTATAATACCCTGTAATAATTTTTAAAATGTTTACATAAATTTTTTATATATTTCTTTACATTTTTCTTATTTATATTTTCGCATAAAAATTATTTTTTATTTTTATTTTGTTTATTTATATTTCATTTATATTTATATTTATATTTTTTATTTTTTTTGTTGACTTTTCTTTATGCTTTCATTTGTAGCTAATGTTCAATCTAAATTTTTATATATATTTATTTTGAAAATTTATATTTTTATATATTTTATTGAAATATATATTTAATATATTAATTTTTTTTTTATTAAAATTTTTTTTCTAAATTTTTATAGACATTTCTTTTTTTTTTAAATATTTGTCATCTATTTTTTTTTTTTATTTATATATTTTTTTTATATATATATTTTTCTCTTCTTATTTTCAAGTTATATTTATATATAATTTTTTTTTTTAATATATATTTTGGCACGGCATTTATAATACCCTGTAATAATTTTTAAAATGTTTACATCAATTTTTTATATATTTTTTTTTTTATATTTCTTTACATTTTCTTTATATTTCTTTACATTTTTATATTTTCGCATACAAATTATTTTTTATTTTTATTTTGTTTATTTTATATTTCATTTATATTTTTATTTATATTTATATTTATTTTGTTGACTTTTCTTTATGCTTTCATTTGTAGCTAATGTTCAATCTAAATTCTTATCAACATTATTTCTGCTCACACACACATCTCTTTCTCTTTGCCATTTTCATAATTTCTGCTTGACCCAGCAGCTTGCCACCCCCCACAACATTTCCCCTCCTACTGCCCCACGCAGACCTTTCGACCTTTTTTTTTTCTTTTTCATTTTGCGAAATGTTGGAAAAAACATTTGCCAAATATTGCCATAAAAACCGTAAATGGAAAATAATTTTCAATTTGCAGGTGGAAAAACACCTTTTGGTACATGTTGACCATGTCGGAAAAGCAGCCGCTTCCGACTACAAGTAGAGGGAAATGTTACAATAAAACACAACAACAACAACAACAGTAACAACAAATAAAACTACATTTTATTTTTTTTTCTTTCTTTCTTTCATTGCTTTGCTTTTGCTTTTGCTTTCTTATGGTTTTTGTTGTCTATGTGTGTGTGTGTGTTTGTGTGGGGGGAATTGTTATTTCATATACCCTACATTCCCCTAATGCCGCTGCCAGCAGCATCAGCAACATCATCAACATCTTCGCCTTTCGTCTTACAGTGCAAACTGAGATATACAACGGTAATTGTAGACGCGCTTGCTATGCGGCGTGTCTTGTGGTTTATTATTGCCAGCAGAGAGAGAGAGACAAGAAATCTACGTCTGGCCATTTGCCATAGCACTGTTTTGTGGGCGTGGCAGTGCTCTTCTTAAGCCAACGCAGCCAAGCAAACATTTGCAGCAGTGCAGCAGGAAACGCAAACACAGCAACAGCAACAGCAGCAGCAGCAGCAAATACTGCACAGCAAAACATTAGAAAAAAAATACGAAATACTTCAAGCAAATTGTTAAGCATTAATCGACTAGCAGATACCCTGCAATGTTACAGCTACTCACAAAATTTATTTACAAGTCTTTTTATTGATTTTATAGTCGCAGCTCTATGCTCTATGTCTATATTTTTTTTTTCTAGGGTATATAAAATGCTTGCAACGGGCTTTAACAAGCGAGACAATAGCCAAAGGCTGTAAATTGTGAAAAAGGCTAAAATAAAAGTAGCCACCACAGCAGCAGCGCAGTCGCAACAACAATAACAACGGCAACGGCAACGGCAACGTCAAGCTAAGAACAATAGCTGCTGCCAAGCGCAGTGGCTGTGCAGTGCAGTGCTTGTTAAACTGTAATTAAAACTATGCAGTTCAAACTGTATACAAACTGAAAGACTGGCAGACAGACAGACAGCAAGTAAAAACAGGCGGCACAGGCGGCCACCCAAGTGAAGAGTGTCAAGTGCAAAGACATGTGCAAAGGAATTTAAAGCGCAAAAAAAAAAAAAAAATGGAGAAAGAAAACTGTTTCGAGTGGGCGGAATGTCATGAAGGGGAGCGTTGAGAGTGAGGGAAGCAGGCAGAGAGAGAGAGAGTGAAAAAGAGAAAGGTAGCGCATGACGGAAATCATTTTACGCCATGACAGACAATAAGCATCATGCATGGGAGCAGTGAGAGACGGACGGAAGCCATTAACCAGGACCAGCAGCAGTAGCAGTAGCAGTGGCAAAACTCTATGCATGAATGTCTGCTGAATGTTATGTTGCAAGGTGTGTTTTAGGGGGCAGGGCCAACATGTGAGAGGCCTCTGCAACAAAGTCAACAGCAACAGCAGCGGCAACACCTTGAACCATTTAAGTGAGGCGTTGAAGAAGCAGCCGTAACAGCGCGTAAAAGACGATGTGGCATAATATGAAGATGCAGCAGACGTAGAAGCAGAAGAAGAGGCAGAAGAAGAGGTAGAAGAAGAAGAAGAATTCATCATACATCGCTGCAACTCAAAATAATGAAGTGACAAGCAAAATGGGAAGGCCAAGGAGCAGCAACAGCAACAGCAGCAGCAGCAAAAGTCATTAGCGGAAGACGCCTTGGCTGACACTTCACAAACACACACACACACATACACACACACACACACACACACACATACAGATATATATATACATGTTCTGTCAGGAAATGCAGCATAGAAGTTGCTTTTGCCTTTGGGGCAAGATATTTTAGACGCTATGTTGTCAATGTTGTTGTTGTTGTTGTTGTTGTCGTTGCTGTTGCTGCTGTTGTCGTTGAGGCTTCATGTCAAATATTTAACACTTGGTTTATTTTGCATTTGTTTTTCCACATGGAAATTAAATGTTTACGCCTTTTGTGGCAGCAAGTGGGCGACACATTGGGCAGCCCCAGACATACACACACACAGCAGTAGCAACAGCAGCAGCAGCTGCAATAACTGTAGGCCAACTACACAAGTTCAAGCTTTTGCCTTCCGCCTTTATATAAAGTAAAGTCTGCATAGAGAAAAGAAGAAGTAGAAGTAGCAGCAGCAGCAGCAGCAGCAGCAGCAGCAGCAGCAGCAGCTGAAGTTGCAAGTGCAATCAGAATTCATTCAAGCGCCAAATATTGCAGCAAATCACGTAGCATAATATTTTGTTATTTTCAGCATCTTGTTGTTGTTGTTGCTGTTGCTGCTGTTGCACGCTCTGCTATTGACAAGTCAAAAGTCTGTTAAAGCCATGCAAATTCTCTGATGTATTATGCAAAAAAAAAAAAAAAAAAATAGAGGAAAATTCACAACACACACACACACAAACACAGGCATGTCGCCTGTAGACAATATGAAAAGCGATTTTCAAAGTCACGCGCATAACAAAACGCTGAAAATGTCGCGCAGATAGCAGCAGCAGCAGGGAAAAAAAAGTAAAAAATAAAATAAAATAAAGTTGAAAAGTTACCATGAAAAATGCGAAACACATTACTTTCTATAAGTGACATTTGATAGCAATTGTAATGTGTAATGTAATGTTATATTTCAGTTATACAGTCGAGTCTCGATAATTCGAAATGGCACGGGGATCATATTTTTTTTCGAATTATTTTCAAATTATTTATTGAATTTCTTTTCAAGGTAACACAGAAATGTTTACGAATTATTGAGAATTTCGAATTGTAATTTCAATTATTATAAAAAAATTTCTAACATTACTTTGTGAACAATTGTTGCTTTCCTTTTATAATAAATAAATAATAAAAAATATATAAATAATAATAAATAAATAATAAATATAATAAATAATAAATAATAAATAAATAATAAATAATAAATAAATAAATAATAAATATAATAAATAATAAATAAATAATAAATATTCAACATTGTCAGAAATAAATATGCAAAAATTTATACAATTTTATATCACGACTAAGAAAAAAAAAAAAATAAATAAATAAAAATTTATTTACCATTTTTTATATATAGCTAATAAATTGTGTTTACAAATTGATTGATGCTTTGCATAGTACTTTTAGTTTATCGCATCGCATAGTGTATAACAATAAAAGTAGAAGAAGAATAAGTAGAAAATAAAGAAAAAAATATATATAAAAGAGTCTCAAGCAACGCGACAAGACGACGACGAATCACATTTCTATTAAAATGCGAAAAGCCTTTTGCGGTTCTGTCGCTGTTTACACTCTTTGTTTGCCTCTTGCTTCTTCCTCTCTCTCTCTCTCTCTGTCTCTCTCTCTCTGTCTTCCAGAGACTACACTTCCCACTTCAAATCATTGCTTCTTATCCGTCTGTGCCTTGTGTCTTGTTTATGCGATGACTGTCTCTCTGTCTCTGTGTTTATCGTTCTACGCTGCTGCTGCTGCTGCTGTTGGCACTGCACTTTGCATGCAAAAAACATAATAATCAGCCAAAGAGAGAGAGAGAGAGAGAGAGAGAGAGATAAATTGTCTGGCTGATCGTCGACGACGCTGCATAAAGCCACCGAAAATAAACAATGCAAAATGGGAAAAAGAGGAGACACATATAGATAAACAATAAATAAACAGAGGAAAAGCAATTGAAAATTGCATTCGGCAAAAACGGAAGAATACAAAAAAAAAAAATAAGGCAAAATGCAGAAAGAAGAAGAAGAAGACGTAGGAAAGGGTAAAGAGAAAATGCCTGCGATGCCTCGACGCCAGAGTAAAGCAAAGCGACAACAGCAGCGGCAGCAGCAGCAGCAGCAGCAAGTCGCAATCGTGTCATTGAACGTGCGAGCGAGAGAACAATAGTTAATACAGAGATAGTGTGATTGCGATTGCTCTACTCTACTCAGTATGCGTGTGTGTGTGTGTGTGTGTGTGAGATGAACATTGCCTAAAAGCTACAGAAATAACGAGACAGACTGGCGACACGTCGCAGCTGCGCGACAACGTAACATTGTCTGTTTGTCTGTCTATCTCCCTGACTGTCTGTCTGCCTGTAGATGACGTTGAAAATCATGAAAATTTGTAGCCCCAGAACTAATTGTAAAATTGCTCTCAAACTGTATCTGTCTCTCTCTGTCTCTCTCTCTCTCTCTCTCTCTCTCTCTGTCTATGTGGGTGTGCAGGCAATGACACTGGAATCATTGAAGTAGGCAGCAGCAGCAACAGCAGTCAGGCAGTCAGGCTGCGTTGAGGTCTCTCTGGTCTACCGTCTGCCTACTAATTCAATTCTGAACGCGTTCCACTGCGGATTTGCGCTTAAACGTATTTGTAAGTAGTTTTGTTTTGTTGCAATAAAACACAAGAAATAACGATGCTAACAACAGACACAAGGCCAAAACCAAATGCCAAACACTAAAAGCCAACAAAAAAAAGCAAAAAAAAATCTAAAGAGTTTTCACTAAGCGTTTAACAGTATGTGCGACTAGCAGTTACTCTATGTTTTTTTTAGCTAAAATTCGAAATTACATTTTTTCTGTTGTTATTTTAAAAAATAATTTTAATTTTTTTAGTATTTTTTTGTTTTTTTTTTTTTTTTTAATTTTAACTTTTTCAATTCAATTTTTAAATTTAAATTTTTTAATTTTACTTTTTTAATTTTAATTTTTTTAATTTTACTTTTTCTAATTTTAATTTTTTTAATTTTAATTATTTTATTTTTTTTTTATTTTAATTTTTTTAGGTTTTTTTTATTTTACTTTTTTTAATTTTTTTTTTTTTTTAATTTTAATTTCAATTTTTTCATTTTAATTTTTTCATTTTCCTTTTTTTAATTTTATTTTTTTAATTTTTTTTATTTTACTTTTTCTAATTTTAATTATTTTATTTTTTGATTTTAATTTTATTTTAATTTTTTTAATTTTAATTTCAATTTTTTCATTTTACTTTTTTTAATTTTTTTTATTTTAATTTTTCTAATTTTAATTTTTTTAATTTTAATTATTTTATTTTTTGATTTTAATTTTTTTAATTTTATTTTAATTTTTTTCATTTTAATTTCAATTTTTTCATTTTACTTTTTTTAATTTTAATTTTTTATTTTAGTTTTTTTTTAATTTTATTTTCTTTATTTTAATTTTATTTTTTTTTAATTTTAATTTTTTGTAACTCAATTTTTTTAATTTTTAAATTTACATTTTTTAATTTTAAAAACATTTAAAATTTTAAAGAACTCCACAGTCAATAGTTCTTTTTTACAGGGTATACGCAAAGTCAAACAGAATATATAAAAAAAAAAAAAAAAAAAAACAAAGTTGAAAACATTGAAAACAGAAATTTTACGATTTACGTTGTGAGGCAGTGAATTTCACTTAAAACGCTTTTATTATTGCTGCCACTGCCGCTGCTGCTGCCGGAGCGCTGCCAGAGCAAGCAACAAATACATATAAAACAAGTAAGAAAGTTATAGTCGAGTGTGCTCGACTATATAATACTCGGTGCCCAAAGTTATATTATATATTTATTTTGCTCGTGCTGCGCACTCGCCAATTTTAAGTTAATATAAAAAAAAAAATTAAAAAAAAAATTTTAAAAAAAAAATCGTCTCGGGAATCGAACCGCGGACCTCATGCACGCGAGTTCAACCCTCTAACCACTGAGCCACGCTCTTCACAAGTGTGAGAAACACTGAGTAAATGTTGCCGTCTTATGGGGTGAGAACAGCAACTTTTGAAATTTGAAATGTGTATAACTTCCATGTTTATTATCCGATCTGTACCAAATTTGTACACAACGTCCAGATAAACATATTCTAACTTTGTACCAAAATTCAGTTCTGTAGCTTGGCTGGGTGTGGGTGAAGTGGTGTGTTCAAAATGGTTTTCATCGATTTGTGGAGGCGGAGGGGGGCGTGGCAAAAATCCAAAATAAACTTGATCTGCCTGCAAACACTACAAACACTATGCAAAAAAAATGAAGTCTCTATCTCTTATAGTCTCCGAGATCTGTGTGTTCATACGGACGTACAGACGGACAGACGGACAGACGGACAGACGGACATGCTCCAATCGACTCGACTGTTGATCCTGAGTCAGAATATATATACTTTATAGGGTCGGCCACGCCTCCTTATGGGTGTTACATACATTTGCTCTTGTCACTAACCCAATATACTCTTGGTTCCCAAAGGGCACCGAGTATAAAAAAATATAAAACCAAAGAGTATTCTCTCTACTATTTGTCTGCATATGCATGTGTGTGTGTGTGTGTGTGTGTTGGTCTGTTGACTGCTCGCATTCAAGGCACGTTCCAGAGGCAACGTTGACGCTTCGCTTGCCAAATGGGCGCGAAGCACAAGTAAAAGAAGAAAAACTTAACTTCTCTACTTTTTTTGCTGCTCTTTCAAGACATGACTGTGGCACATGTGTGACTGTGTGTCTTTGTATACCTGTAATGGTTAACCGTTCGACAACAGCTTAACAATAACAACAACAACAACAAAAGATGCAACACGCCGTTTAAAAACAAATTATCGAACATGCACAACATGCACAGCACCAGACCTGTCATTGACAGAGAGTTTCAACTGAAATAATAACAAGCTTATATGTGAGAAAGAAAGTACACTAGGGAAAGAGAGAGAGAAACAGCTAGAGAGAGAGAGCATAGCAATTGAAAATGTTTATAGACAGTCACTGATAGTGTTGGCATTATAGTTGACATACGCTCTGGGATGCAAGCAAGCAAGCAAGCAGCAAGCAAGCAGCAAGCAAGCAGCCGCAGCAACAAGCAATCAGAAATCAGTAGCATAAAAACTTTGACTTAATGCTGCAGTTCAGTTTTACAATTGAAAGACAGTTAATTAAACTATAAAAAAGTTAATTTATTATTCACATTGATGTGATGAAGAATTTCTACTCTTTGGCAGACAGAAATTCAAATTTCATATAAAAAATTGAATTTTTCAACTGTTTGTTGCTATGGCAGCTTTATGTTATAGTTGTCTGATTTTTATGAAATTTAACTATTATGTTTAAATTATCATTAAACTTAATTACTATAAGTTTAAGTTAGTTTGCTTAACAAACAAAAAAAGTTGTACATACAAAAACTCAATATTCCAAGGATTATTCCTATGGCAGCTATATGTTATAGTTATCAGATTTCACTCGAAATTTTACTGCTATAAACGACTTGGTATTTGGTATTAGACACAAGTACTGTCAATTTTTAGTCAGCTAACTCTTAAACTTAGAGAGTTGTCAGAGACTTCTCTGCTCGCCTTTTCAGCTGCTACTGCTGCTCGTCAAGCTTAGCTTGCCAGCTGCTGCTGCTCGTCAAGCTTAGCCAAGTCTTCAACCTGACAAGCATAGAAAAATATTTAGTATGTGAAGCTTATATAAACAATGCCTACAATTTAGCTTATAAAACATTTGCATAATCTCTCACACATCATTAACACAAAATGCAATTTTAATATTCTTTAATTATTCACGAAAATTGCAAATTTTATTTTATTTTTTTATTATTTTTTTTTTCTTTTTTTTTTTTTTATAGCTGTAAACAAAAACATTTAGTTCATTATTTATTACAATGCCATTTCACTATTTCCAAGTATTAATTAAAAGTTTTCTAGCAGCGCATCTACCTCTCTATCTCTATCTCTGTCTCTGTCTATTTGCACTGACCTCAGAGTCTATTATATAGCGTGCTATAAACTGATAGATAGATAAATGAAATGTTGTTGCTCTACTCATTGTTGTTGTTGTTGTTGTTGTACATCATTTGATTCAAAATTCGTGCAAAGTAAATTACTCAAATTTGTTATAAAAACATCTTTCACACCTTCATCATACAGCACAGCACATCGATGCTATTGTTGCTATTTCTGTCTACACAGCGTGAATTCACAGTACGTCAAAAAAAAAAAAAATCTCTTTCATTTTATGATTTTTCTTTCTTTCTGTTCAACAACATTTAAGTTTTAATGATATCTGTGATATTATATATATCTATAGAGAGACAGGGAAGCGCAGCAGCTACAAGTACAAGGTTATATTTCTTTTGCACTGTCTCTCTTTCTCTCTCTGTCTCTCTCTCTCTCTTATGCTGGCTACGTATTTATTGTAAATTAAACACGCAAAAGGTCATGTCTGTACATTTATATGTGATTACTCATACGCCGCGTGTCCAACTAACAACTGGTAAACGAGCCGATGAAGAATGTTGATAAAAAGAACTGACTGTACGTACCAGCAGTTGGTATTCAATCGCTGAAGAGTCTCCTCACACAAGGCTCATATCAATGGTAAAGCGGCTTTCGTTATATCTTGACTTGAATATGAAAAGAAATGATGGCAACTGTAGAGACGGGGGCGTGGGGGGGGGCATAGTAGTTGTAGGAGGTTTGCAAGACGCAGCTGCTTTTTTCTCTGCACAAATCAGAGCGCAAATACAATGGAGTCGACACATGATGACGAACGCGATGTGATGTGATGTGTGTAAGCGCGATGTGTGACGATGATGATGATGATGATGATGATGATGGCAATGGCGATGGCAATGGCGATGTATGTGTTGTTGATAGTGTCCATTCACTTGAATGGAATGAAATACAGAGACTAAAGAATGAAGATGAAGAAGAATGAGTAAAAGAATCGCAGAATGATAGAATGGGCATACACTGAGAGAGAGATAGAGAGAGAGAGACACACTTACACTATACGCCATATTCCAGCTGAGTTGAGCTGCGGGCAGTTTGTTTGCAGACATTGAGTAAAGATAGTAGATAAAAGGCGCAGAGTGTAGAGTATAGAGTGTGGAGTGAGCGGAAGTGAAGCAGGCCATTAGCTGCTTATCGCGCTTTGAGTAGCAGAGCAAGTGATAGAGAGAGACAGAGACAGAGAGCGAGTGCGAGTGAGATAGCTAGGCATATAAGGGAGTCAAACTAGAGGAGGCTCGACTCAAGTGTAAAGTTATCAAGTGCTGCCTGCGACAGCAACAGCAGCAACGATGGCAACAGCAAAAAAAACCCGTTGGCTGTCAAGGGTTAAAGTCATAGACAACGTCGAGTGTTTGGCTATGGCTTGTGACATAAAATGTTATCAAAAAGGATTATGACAAGCGCACACAGACAGCAATGTGAGAGAGCAGCAGCAGAGTGAGCGAAAGAGAGAGAGAGAGAGTGAGTGGGAGAGAGAGTAAGAAGACGTGTACAGCGCACAGCAAGTGTATCGGTAGCACAAAGAGGTGACACTACAATGATATCTTCACGATGATATCGTTGACAGTTCACAAAAAAAAAAAAATACAAGCAGCAGCAAAAGCAATAACAACAACAACAACAACAACAACAACAACAGAAAGTGTAGACTGTCCAATGTCTGCTATGAAATATTTACACAACTTATAAAAGTGCCTGGCAAAAGTGTCGAGAAATGAAGAAATAAAAAATATGAAAAATAACGAAGAAAAAGAACGAACAATAACAACAACAGCAGCAACAGAAACGACAACAATAGCAGCAACAACAGCAACAGAAACGACAACAGCAACAACAACAGCAAGAACAGCAACAACAAAAGCAGCAACAACACCAACAATAACATCAACAACAACAACAACAACAACTATGATAATATCTGTGAAATTGTTCAACGTTGTTTGTTTGACTGAAGATAAATGTCAGCAGCTTGTTGTCGCTCACTGTTAAAGGCTGTTAAAGCTATGCACACGCAGCATGAAATTCTGATTTTGCTTGAAAAGTGCTTCAACTTATATTTCATATTCGATTTTTTTTTCTTTGTTCAATAGACAAGCGGTAAGTAAAGAATTTTATTTTGGCAGCAAACAACACTTTCTCTATGTTGCACGATTTTAGCCGCTGCTGAATGGAATGCAGTTAAAGAATGTAATGACACTGGGGAGGGAGTGTAGAGTGGAGGGAGTGGAGGCTGGTGATGGTTTAGGTAACATAAAGTGAAATAAATTGTATGGCCATAAGTCAAGAAACCAGAATCCAGACGCCACAACAGTCACGATTATACTAGAAGTAGTCAGACAACGGCGACAACAAACGACAACGTCGAAAGCAGCAGCAGCAGTTTTTTCTTTTATGCTTTATTCTTCATCACTATCAATTCTTCTTGTTTCTCTCTGCTCTCATGTTCATGGGGTTCTACAAATGTTGAGCTTCAGTTTCTTTAACTGGAAATCGTGAACGACACTTGATGCGTTTCGTCAAGTGGTCAGTGTGGTCGATAGTGTAGGAGAAGGTGTAGAAGGAGAAGAAAGAGAGAGAGAGAGAGAGAAGGCGAGTCAAGCAGACAGAGTAGTGTAGAGTGAGGGAGAAAGAGAGAGAGAGAGAGAGAGAGAGAGAGAGGCGAGTCAAGCAGACAGAATAGTGTAGAGTGAGGCAGAGAGAGAAGGAAGCTCAGTTAAATGCAATTTACTTAATGCGCGACAGCAGCAGCAATGCCAACTAATGTCTCCCCATGCACACTAACCACACACTCTTTCTCACTCACTCTCTCACTCACTCGCTCTCTCTCTCTCTTTCTCTGTCTGTCTGTTCTATCTTCTTATTACTTCATAACTTTTATTGCCAGCGAATGAAGCAGTTGAGCTTGTCGAGCATGTAACATAATTGGAAAGAAAACCCGTTGACAACAACAACTGCTGGCAATTAACGATAGTTAAACACAGCAGCAACAGCAACAACAGCAACAGCAACAACAGCAACAGCAACAACAGCAACAACTAATCTACTGCAGTTGTCAATGGCTTCTGGTAATAGCCTTGACAGCGTTAACTGAGAAAGCTACTGAAAGAAAAAGAGAGAGAGAGAAAGAGAGAGCGAATGTGTGCGTGGGAGTGAGATAGCAAGCGCTCTGTAGCATTACAAAGTTGCCCAAATGCAAGTTCTTGCAACTTCTGTGACATTCCTTGCCTTGCCTTGCCTTGCTTTACTTTAGTTTGTTTAGCTACTGTTGCAAGTTGCAAGTGGCATTAGCAGCAGGAATAGCAGCAGCTGTTTGCTGCAACTGTTCAATAATGCAATGAAAACATTTAAGTTGCAGCAAAACTTTACTTGACTTACTCGCAGCAAAAAAAATAAAATAAATAAATGAAAGCAAGCAGTGGAAGATGAAGCTGCTGCTGCTACTGTTGCTGCTGCTGCTGTAGAAGCTAAAGAAACAGTTTCTCAATTGCAAAATTTATGAGCTGCATTCACTGGCAAAATCGTGTGGAAAATAACAATGAAAATTGCCAAAATACAATAAAAAAAAAAGCAGCAACAGCTTGCAACAGAAAAAAAAAAAAATAGTTGCAGCAAGAGTTGTCACGCAGTCGACAAAACTAAACCAAAAGTGCCACAGGGAGATGCATTGGGAGAACTACACATAGAGAAAGAGTGTGTATGAGTGAGAGAGACAGAGAGAGAAAGAGAGGGAAGTGCTATCAAAACATGAAGAAATTGCAATTTCGTAGATATTTTTTTGTTGGTTGGTTGGTTGAGTGACAAGTTTCTTTCTTGCGGGCAAATAAAAATCTTTTGCCATGCTTTAAATAGAAGTTACTAGCGATTTTATCAGGAAGTTTTTACTCAACTGAAGTGTAGAAGATATTTTGTTGTTAACTGTGCTTTATAGCATCATCAATTGCATTATTTTCTGCAAACAGCTGGCAAATTTTTTTTTTATTTATTTATTTACAAGAAAGTTGAAGCAACAAACAAGCGACAAGTTTCGATTGCATAACTAAAGTTTAAC
Organism: Zaprionus obscuricornis; assembly: GCA_037044475.1. Lineage (NCBI taxonomy): Eukaryota > Metazoa > Arthropoda > Insecta > Diptera > Drosophilidae > Zaprionus > Zaprionus obscuricornis. Next base: position 20,350 of record JBAMBR010004339.1, on the reverse strand, counting down.
TAGTTTCTAGGCTTGTTTATTGTCATTTATTTTTTTATTTTATTTTTTTTTTTAGCATGAGCTTCAAGTCTGAACGTTAACAACTTGACAAACTGTTTATAGCATATACAAAAAAATTTTTTTTTTAAATTTTTACAAAAAAAAAATATTTAATTATATTTTTCAACATTTTTTTTTGTACAGTTTTCACAGTAATTATAATTTTACGCTGCATTTGATTTAGCGTCCGTTTATATTTATATTTTTATATTTATATTTTTATATTTATATTTTTAAACAGTTTAACTAAAACATAGTCAAACTTGATACTTGAAATTTAGCTGCAATTTTTTTTTTATTTATTTTTTTTTTTTTTAATTTTTTCAAAAAAAAAAATATTTAATTATATTTTTCAAATTTTTTTTTTTGTACAGTTTTCACAGTAATTACAATTTTACGCTGCATTTGATTTAGCGTCCGTTTATATTTATATTTTTATATTTATATTTTTATATTTATATTTTTAAACAGTTTAATTAAAACATAGTCAAACTTGATACTTGAAATTTAGCTGCAATTTTTTTTTATTTATTTTTTTTTTTTAATTTTTGTTGGCCCTTGACAAAAGAAACAAATATTTCTTTAGATTTTTTTTTTTTTTTTTTTTTTTTTTTGCAGACCAAATATGGCAACATTGAGCTGAACTACTGTGACCCAATATGTACAACTGTCCATAAGCCAGACTAGTCTCTCTTTCTCTCTCTCTCTCTCTCTCTCTCTCTCTCTCTCTTTCTCTCTCTCTATCTTTATCTCTCACATATACTCTTACTCTTTTCTCTGTCTGCCTGCTGGAACAGCTGCTTGTTGTTCACATAATTCTCTGCGTATAAAGCGGTTTTCTTTATACAAAGAGACATAGCCATCGACATAGCGATAGCCATAGCCATAGCTATAGTCAAACTTGTTTTAGACCGCGAATATCATCGAGCGCGGCATACTAAAATCAAAAAAAAACTAAAAGAAAAAATAAAAAAAAAATAAAAATAAATAAAAATAAAAATTAAAACTCAAAACAACATGCGATTGTGGGCGTTGAGAGACAATTAGCTGCATGCCGCAACCCGAAAACTGGTTTTGGTGAGTCAACGAAACCAAAACCCAAATGGTTATTGGACAACAACAGCAGCAGCAGCAGCACAGTGGCGGCAACTAGCGAGCAAAACAGAAAAACAAAACTATGCAATGCAAAAGTAAAACGAGAAAAAAAAAATGCAGTGAGACAGACAAAGAATGCAAGTGAAAGAGAGAGAGAGAAAGGGAGTGTGTGAGAGGCTGATAGAGAGAGAGGAAGTGTGTGAGAGAGAGAGAGAAAGAGTGTTGTATTAGCTAACATATTTTAGATTATTTTCATCTGCCGTCAGTCAGCTTGTTGCCACTGTCTGTCTAACTGTCTGCCTGTCTCTTTGTATGTCTCTCTGTCTGTCTGTTCAACTGTCAGTTATAGTCAGTTTCAGCTGCTGCATTCAATTACCATACAAACACACACACACACATACATACAACAGACAAGCGCAAAATCTAGTCTGGAATTTTGTACTACAGAAATATTTGACCATTAAATGCTTTGCCAAATGACTTCAAATTGACAGTTTTGTTATTATATTTCCTTTTTTTTTTTGCTACTGCTACTGCTCGCATCAATAGCTCTCAAACTGTATATGCAGCAACATATGCAATATTTGAATTTCAATTTCTATTTCTATTTTTTCTTTCTATTTATTTTTCAGTTTTTTTTTCAGTTTTTTTCATTTTTCAATATTTCTTTTATGTTTGTGTTGTATTTGAATTGTTTTGACGCAGCGTTGGCAGTTTTGACAGCTCACTGAATAGAATTGAATATTTGCTGCACAACAAAAAAAATTCATTTCTCTATTGGCAGTCTCTTCTCTCTCTCTCTGTCTCTGTCTGCCTGCATGGCTTTTCTATAAGCTTTAATAGTTTTTTTTTTTTTATTGTTGCTGCTCGTTTTGAAGCTGAAGTTTTGCAACTGGATTTAAATTTCACAGTCGACAAACTATTTTTTTTTTTTTTTTTTGGTGCATATAACTTTTGCACTACTAAATTTATGACTTTTCTCGCTCGTCTGCAGCTTAAATAAAATTGACTCTAAAAATTGTTACTTTTAGCCTCAAGCGAAGTTTTAGGCACATTAAAAGTTGAGAACTAAATGCATGAAATTTGAAGATTTTCATTTTAATTTTTTTTTTTTTGCAATAAATATTGAGAATATGAGAAATATGAGAAATTTGAAACTATTGAAAAAAAAGACAGGAAATTGTTAAATTATGTTTTTAGCTTGAAATTCAATGTCAAAATGTTAAAATGAATTTTTTTTTTTTTTTTTATTTTTTTTTTTATTAATTACTTGCTGAGAATTATGTAAATACTGCTGAGAGAAAGATAGTTGTGATGATTCATGCAACAATATAAAACGACAGCAAAATATTTTCCATTGTATGCAATATGCAACGCAAGATTTTTCGAGACAAGTTTTTTATTTTTTTTATGTAGCCATTGTTAGTTTTTATAGTAGATATATATGTATATATAGTCGATATATAGTCAGAGAGTCGTTAGTTATTTATTCATTTGTCTATTTCTATGGCTAACTGCACCCACATATATCTAGCTATCTATGTATCTAACTATCTCGCTCGCACGCGCACGCTCTTAATGCTTCTGTTGTTTAGCTATTTTCAGTTTCAGTTTCAGTTTCTCGATTTTATATCTCTTAAACCATAAATGGTTTTTAGCTTTTTTTTTATTGTTGTTGTCGTCGTTTTGCTGCTTGTTCTTCTCATGCTTTTTGTTGTTTTCTTTGATTTATTTATTATTATTTATTTATTTATTTTTTTTTTTTTGTCTTTAAATTTTGCAGTTTATCTTTTTTTTTTTTTTAATAATATTTATTAAAAGTTTCAATTGTTTTTTGATTGTTTCTCTGCTCTGCTATAATAATAATTTATAGTAAAATATTAATTTACTTACTTAATCTGCCAAAACTATGCGATAGCCTCTTTTTAAGCTTCTGCAGGGCGCCGCCTTTTTTCTCCCGCATTGTGACGCCTGTGAAAAAGAGAAAGAAAATGTTAAAAAAAATTAAATAAGATTTTTAAGTTAATTAATATAAGATTTATGTTCTGCCATTAAAGAGTTTAAAATATTATTAGATAATATTTAGAGAGAGGGAGCGAAAGTCTCACACAAAAAAAAAAAAATTACACGACAAAATAGAAAACAAAAACAACAACAAGAAGAAAGAAAAAAAATCAAGTGAAAACAAAAATTGACATAGAGAAAATTAACATAAATCAGTGAACCGTGTGGTGTGCCGCCATAATAATAAATACATATAAGTAGCGATAAGTAGATATAGATGTAGATGTAGGGGAGAAAAACTGTTGAAACTGTTGACCGACCCCTCTATGAGAAGTAGAAATAGAAGTTGTTGCACAGACAGACAAAATGTATTGTGTTTTTTTTTCTGTTGTTGTGTTCCACATGTGAAAAGTCAATTTTGTAGCTATAAAATTCAAATGAAAAATTTTATAAAAATAGAAAATGCATTTTTTTTGTTATATATTTAAGTAAGTGGAGGGAGTGGTGAGGGGGTGGGGGTCTATGGGGCTTCCACACTTGCACTCGCCACTCAGCATACGCTGCTCTTCCACACTCTACTCTTCTTCTTATTCCCCTTCCAACCAATGTCTGTCTATTTATGTATTTACACATGTTGTTGTGTGTAGGGGAAGAAAAAAAAAAAACTCTCTATAAATCGATATGTACTCGTAATTGAGTTGTATAATTTCTGTTTATTGTTGTTGTTGTTGTTGTTGCTATTATTGTTAAGCATTGTATGATGGCACATGCATGGTATATAATAACATTTAACAAAAAGTTATTACAAACTTCACTGAAGCATGCAAAAAAGTTTTTTTTAAGCCGCACAAAAACACATGTAAATATATATCGATATACAAACATATCGATATACATATATTCTATATATATATATATACATACATATATTTAGCTGCATTTGATTTGTTGCAATACTTTGACCCAGCACTGTATATAAATAACTTCTATAATCAAATGTTCAAGTTTATTCAACAGACATTTTGCCAAATGCATTTACATAACATGCAATTGTCTCTTATAACATTTATAATTTATTTAACTAGAGAAGAGAGAGATAGAGAGAGAGAGAGAGAGAGAGAGAGAGAAAGAGAGAGAGAGAGAAGCGAGAGAGAGAGATAGACAGACACATAAATATTATAGCCTATCACTGACTGACAATAATAATTCTTAGTAATTTTTGCTTATTAGACGTTTTTGTGTTTTGTGCAACGTTTATTATTATAAATTAACTTTAATTCTAATGAAAGTTATTAGATATTCACATAGAGCTACAAAATGCAACTAGGGAAAATTTTGTAATTGGAAATGTAACACTAGAAACACTAGAAAATTCTATTGCCTTTTTTTTACTATTGAAATATAAATATTTTTTTATTTATTTAAGATTTCTTGCAATAAAATTTATTTAAAATTCAATTGAAATTTCATTTGATTTGCTTTTGAAAATTAAGAGAAAAATTTTTGTATAATTTAATTTGAGCTTTTGCTTAAAACTCTTTTCGCTGTGATTTATCATCATTAATTTAATGTAAGCAAATGTTTCTCTGTCTTTCTCTCTCTCTTTTTCTCTCTTTCTTTCTCTCTCTCTTTGTCTCATTTTCCCTTTCATTTCTACAATCAATGCTTTTTCATAAAAGTTCAAAGCCAAGAAATTGACACTTGCAAAGTGATTTATCAAAAATTCTTTCATCAAGCAGGAAAAAAAAGAAACTGACACTGATGAGCTGCTGCTGCTGCTGCTGCTGCTACTACTACTGCTGCTACTGCTGCTACTACTACTACTACTGCCACTAGTTATAACTCTCTTTTTTATATAATTCAATATGGCAACCTCGCCCACACACACACACACACACACACACACAAACACTCAAAGAACAGCAACAGACAAAATGCAATTAACTTTTAAAATATTATTATAATTTTATTATTATTTTTTTTATTTTATTATTATTATTTTTTTTTTATATATTTTTCTCAATTTTTTTTTCAGTACTAAATCATTTGTTATAAGTGTCTCTGAGTGTGTCTTGACATATCTGTAGATTATTGTCAGTTTTTATAGTTGTTGTTGTTATTTTTGTTGTTGTTATTGTCATTAAAGCAATTTGGTTCAACAACAATGCAGACAGCAATTTATGGCATAAATTCATAAATATTGTCTTTATAAAACCAAATAGACAGATAGACAGACAGACATATACATAGACATAGACAAACAGACAGAACGTAGAGTGAGAGAACGCAGAGGAGAAGATAGAGAGGGAGACAGACAGATGTAGCATATAGATAAATATAGTGAAAGGGATAGAAACACATTTTGTACATGAACTTCCAGCATATCGAGTCAATTACAGAGCTAGACATAAACACATAGACACACACATACACACACACACACAGGCACACACATACACATACATATACATATATATAGACAGACTGTAAGCTTGTTGTTTCTGAAATCATAAGCCAACATAGTCAGAACAACACGCATCATGGCGAATAGCAAACATAATAACAACAACAACAACAACAACAACAACATGCACGACAACAACAGTTACAGCAATAACAACAACAGCAGCAGCAGCAACAACAATAACGACAACAGAAACAACTATAACAGCAACAACAATATGCACGACAACAACAGCAGCAGCAGCAACAACATGCACGACAACGACAACAACAACAACGGTTGCAGCAATAACAACAATAACAGCAGCAGCATAATAACAACAACAACAACAGCAGCAGCAGCATATCAACAACAACAGCAACAGCAGCAGCAGCATAATCAACAACAACAACAACAACAAACATCGCTGCATATTAAGCTTAGCTTTTGACTGAACTGATTTCAATAATTTCACAGCTGGAGACAGAAATTTGACATGCTTATGCTACACTACACTACACAACACTACACTACACTACACTACACAACACTACACTACACTACACTACACTACACACTACACTACACTACACAACACTACACTACACTACACAACACTACACTACACAACACTACACTACACAACACTACACTACACAACACTACACTACACTACACAACACTACACTACACTACACTACACTACACAACACAACACTACACTACACAACACTACACTACATAACACTACACTACACTACATTACACTACACTACACTACACAACACTACACTACATTACACTACACAACACAACACTACACTACACTACACAACACTACATTACACTACACTACACAACACTACACTACACTACACAACACTACACAACACTACACTACACTACACTACACAACACTACACTACACTACACTACATTACACAACACTGCACTACACTGCACTACACTAAACTAAACTACACTAAACTACACAACATACACAACACTACACTACACTACACAACACTACATTACACTACACTACACAACACTACACTACACTACACAACACTACACTACACTACACTACACTACACAACATAACACTACACTACACAACACTACACTACATAACACTACACTACACTACATTACACTACACTACACTACACAACACTACACTACATTACACTAACACAACACTACACTACACTACACAACACTACATTACACTACACTACACAACACTACACTACACTACACTACACTAAACTAAACTACACTACACAACACTACAATTAAAAGCACTACACTGCACTACACTAAACTACACTACACTACACTACATGCACTACAATTAAAAGCTTTTGCAAAATTGGCAAACATTTGATAATATAAAATTCTCTACATTTTGCTTGCAACTATATTCAAAAAATTTCTACAAAAATTTTCGTTAATTAATTGCAACATTTTCTGCTGCAGCTTTTTTTTCTTAATACTTTTTAAACAATTGCCAGAAAAAAGTTCAACAACAATCAAAAGCTTTGCTTTCAATAAGAAAAACATTTTATTTTTCTTCTTACAGTGTCTGCATGCAAGCAGACGCCCGTTGGCATACAAATTGCAGGCAGTGTTTATTGCTGCTGCTTCAAAATGCCAAATTGCAAATATGCAAATGCACAAAAATTGCATCGCCAAAAGCAGCGCAGCTAATAGTTTGTTGTGCTGTGCGACATCTGACAAAATTATTTTTTTTTTAAAGGATTTTCAACATCAACGGCAACGGCAGGCAAAGAACGTTGAACAAACATTTGCGTATTTTTTTTTTATTGACAACAATTGCATTTAAATTAAGGAATGACAAGAGTTGCTCTAGTTGTTGTTGTTGTTGTTGCTGTTAAAATCCCATTAAACTTGTTTGCAAATGTACAAAAAAAAAAAAGTTTTTTTTTTCTATTTTTTTTCTGTTTTTTTTTTTTGAAAGGCAAACAAACAAAATGAGTTGTAACTGGCAAACTAGCAAACTTGCAACTGGCTGCAAAAAGCTGAAGTTGCAGCTACTTCAGATGCATAAAACTTATTTAATTAAGACTGCAGCGTAAAAAGGCGCCGTTAACTTTTGCAGCAGCTTTATAAGCTGTCGTTGCTGCACCAGTTGTTGCTGCTGCTGTTGTTGTTGTTGCTGCTGCTGTTGTTGCTGCTGCTGTTGTTGTTGCTGCTGCTGCTGTTGTTGCTACTGTTGTTGTTGCTGCATTAATAAGTTGCACACGCACGCATCAAAATCAAAGTTTTTTCAATCGAAATCAATGTCAGGCGCAGACAAATTGCACTCAAATTGCAGCCGACGGCAGGTGACAAACAGACAGAAACACACGCGATGCGATGCGATGCGAGGCGACTTTACGATATGCGAAGAGTCACACACACACACAGTCACACACACATACATAAAACTCAGGCAAGTTCAATAGCCTTGCCTAGCTGCATGACTGTGCGGGCTCTGACTGCCTGTGGTGTGAGAGGCGCGGAGGGGCTGCATATGCGGCAGGCACAGCGCATGTGAATGAGTGAATGAACACTGAAATTCGTCTAGCTTTTGACACTCAATTAACATTTCAACCAAGTGCCAATTGAACATCATAATAATGAAATGCATTGTAATTAAAACAACAACAACAACAACAACAACAACAACAATAGCAACAACAACAGCAACAATAACAGCAGCTACAGCAACAAGAACAGCAACAATAGCAACAACAATAACAACAAGTAAGAAAGTTATAGTCGAGTGTGCTCGACTATATAATACTCGGTGCCCAGAGTTATATTATATATTTATTTAGCTCGTGCTGCGCACTCGACAATTTTAAGGTAATTTAAAAAAAAAAAATTTAAAAAAAAAAATTTAAAAAAAAAAATCGTCTCGGGAATCGAACCGCGGACCTCATGCACGCGAGTTCAACCCTCTAACCACTGAGCCACGCTCTTCACAAGTGTGAGAAACACTGAGTAAATGTTGCCGTCGTGTGGGGTGAGAACAGCAAGCAAGCGTACGCCTCTCAACTTTTGAAATTTATACCAAAATGTGTATAACTTCCATGTTTATTATCCGATCTGTACCAAATTTGTACACAACGTTCAGATAAACATATTCTAACTATAGCAAAATTCAACAATTTGTGGAGGCGGAGGGGGGCGTGGCAAAAATCCAAAATAAACTTGATCTGCCTGCAAATACTTAAAGCGCTGAAGTCTCTAGCTCTTATAGTCTCCGAGATCTGTGTGTTCATACGGACGTACAGACGGACAGACGGTCAGACGGACAGACGGACATGCTCCAATCGACTCGGCTGTTGATCCTGAGTCAGAATATATATATACTTTATGGGTTCGGCCACGCCTCCTTATGGGTGTTACATACATTTGCTCTTGTCACTAACCCAATATACTCTTGGTACCCAATGGGCACCGAGTATAACAACAGCAACCACAACAGCAACAATTTCTGCGCTTGTTAATTTGCACATATTACACTTAAACTCGCACACACACAGACACACACAGACACACATAAATACATATGTATAACTCATTTTCTCACAGTGTATTTATTAGTTATTGTTCACTTGACATTTCATTATATTTTTCATTACATTTTATTTATTGTCTTCTACAACTACAACTACAACTACAACTACAACTATAACTATAACTACAACTACAACTACAACTACAACTACAACTACAACTACAACTACAACTACAACTACAACTACAACTACAACTACAACTACAACTACAACTACAACTACAACCACAACTACAACTACAACTACAACTACAACTACAACTACAACTGCTGCTGCTGCTGCTGCTGCTGCTGTTGCTGTTGCAGTGTTAAATGATAATTTAGCAAATGTTTTTACTTATGACTCGCAGGCAGATGAGTTTTCTATATTATATTTGGATGTTATATAACTTATATATAGATTATAATATATATATGCCAGATATATATGTCATAGACATTGCCATAATTAGTTGCATGCTAACTGTTTATCATTTAACTATAATTAGAATCTTAAATTAACTGACATTTTTACTAGCTTTCATAGTGGGGGGGGGGGTTACTTCTGTAGAAAAGCTAGTATAAAGACTTTGTAATGCAACAGCTAGAGCTGCCTCGATTTACATGTATTGTATATACAGTAGATTCCGCTTATAGCGACTTTCAAGGGACCGACGTTATATCCGAAAGACGCACTAACCGAAAGTAGTTTTGTATGTATAAGTTTGCATGAGAACAAATCAAGTCAAAAGAGTTTTAGTCGCACTAACCGAACGGACGCTATAAGCAGAGTCGTTATAAACGGATTCTAATGTAAATATATTCATGCTCAATCGAGTTGATATACGTACGCATAAAAACTTGTAGAACTCAGCGACTATAAACATAAAATAATTGCAATTTTTTTGCAAGGCAGCTGAAATTTTTTATACAGGATTTTGGATATTTCCCCATATCGTAACTTAAGCATGAAAATTAGCAGTTAACACATAGTCGTGCAACGTCTATAGCTTTCCATATAATCAGTTCTTCATTTTCTGATTCATTGATAAAATGCAAAAAAAAAAAAAAAAAAAAAATTCCCACAAAAAAAAAAATAAAATAAAAATAATATGAAAAAAAAGTACAATGAGTAACTGTAAAACTAAAGTTCATATATATAAATTTTATAATTATTTGTATGTCAAATGCTATGAGATAAGCTATCATATAATGATATACAGATATACTATCATATAATGCCTAATGCCTAGAGCAGCAGCAGCAGCAGCAGCAGCAGCAGCAGCAATAATAAAAGATCTTGATGTGCACTTTTCAAAATTTCTTGTTAATGACGTAATTAAATCTAAGAAAGTGGCCAAAAATTGTATAGTGTAAAGTGTAAGCATAGAGCAGCATGTGTAGCATGTGGCAACACATGCTTTAGCCATGGCGTGCCACACGACGTATACGTGACATTTTGGTCATGCCATGCAACTGGCACAGCAGAGCAACAACAACAACAGCAGCAACAATCACCACGCGCTCTATGCCCTGACACGCCTATAGTCGTAGTGTGAGCAAGAGAGAGAGAGAGAGAGAGAGAGAGAGAGAGAGAGAGAGATGGGAAACCTATGTCTGCCAAATGGCATGAGAAAATAGATTTTCTGTTGAAAATGTTCATGCGAAATATTTTGACACTTGGCGACAGCAGCTGACTAATTGCGAGAGCCTGGAGAGTTCTATGAGAGTGAGAGTAGTTTATTTATCTCTCTCTCTCTCTCTCACACTTAGTTGCTTGTTCATCTGTGTTGTAAAAATAGCAAAATTTGCCTAAAGGTTTAAAGTGCAGGGTGCCGGCTCGCTTGCTCGCTGGCTCGTTCGGCTGCGGCGACAGCTGACGGAACCGATGATTAAACGCCTTATAAATGACGTGAACAATTTGCCAGCAAACACACACACACACACATATACATACGAAAATAGGCACGCCTGCTGCCCTGCTCGAGGCAAAACATGTGGCATGCAACGTGTTTTTAGCCATTGCATATCTGCGGCCTGTGAACTGTCAAAAAGTGCAGCAAAAGTTAAGCGTTGCAACAGCACGATTGATAACCATAAATGCAATTATGCAACAGCAGACAAAACAAACACACACAGACAGACAGACAGACAGACAGACAGATGGACAGATGGACAACAATCGCATTGAACTGCAAATAAAATTTACAAATAATTAATGACAAAATGTTATACAGTAAAAATAAATGTTTTTTATTTTTTAATCCCTTTTTTTTCTGCACGTTAAATAACAAGCGCTTAGCTCGCTCGCTCTCTCTCTTTCATCTCTCCCCCCCTCTCTCTCTCTCTCTCTCTCTCTCTCTCTCTCTCTCTGTATCTCTCTCTTTCTCTTTGTGTGCAATAAAACATTCATTAAATTTAAAAGTAATTAAAACTTGAAATTTTTTCACTAAATAAATAAAAAAAATATTTATTAAAAATATTTATATAAAATTATATTTATATAAAATATTTATAAAAAAATATTTATTAAAAATAAATAAAAAATATTTATTAAAAATAAACAAAAATAAAATAAAAACAATTGCAGCTTATATTAGAATTTATAGTGCAAAATATCAAAAATTGCATAAATTGTTTGCATTAAATGAACTTGCCGCTGTACAGTTTGAAGCTATGACTAAATTTTCGACTTGCACTTTTTTTAATTTATTATAAATTTATTATAATTTATTATAAATTATAAATTTATTATGCTGCCTTTAACAGCCACACCCACAGACAGTCCGTGACTTTATATAATAATAATAATAATAATAATAATTTATTTATATTTATTGCATGACAATTTTTCACATTACAGGCCTGCCATGCCCCATTGTTATATTTGGCGCAAAAGTCATTTTATCATATTTCTATCATAAGCACAAATCTTATCAATCAACGCTAAGCATTCACACCCCATCACACACACACTTATGCGCATCATTTATTAGCCAAAACTATAAAAATTTAAAACACATCAAAAAAAAAAAAAAATTCAGCAATATCCCAAAAATAAACCCGACAAAAACACATTAAAATCCAAAACCATATAAACAACATTAAAAGCTCTGCGGGCGCGATTTTTTTCTCCCTCCCTCTCTCTCTCTCTCACACACACTCTCTGCACCAATCATTTCTCGCTTATCATTTTAGTTGCTTTTCCCAAAAAAAATTCATATTTCGCGCTCATTTCACATATTTCTTCAAATGATTTTTATGCAAAAACTTTTCGTTGCTGTTGCGTATAACAATTTCTTTTTTTTTTTTTTTGTAGTTTTTTTTTTATTACCATATAGAACTATTTTTTATCGTCAACAAGAAATCGCATCAAATTATCGTCAAACTTCACTGAAGGGTTTGTATTTTCGTTCTGTTAGCAAGGGTAAAGGTTTTGTTCAAAGACTGAGGTTGGGCGCTGAAACAAAATGCTGAAGGCGTGGTATACGATAAGCTAACTACCACAAGGTCTTTTCTTTTTTTTCCCCCAAAAAAAAGAAAAAAAACAACGTAAGAAATGAAATAAAAAAAAAAAAATTAGTCAACCAGTTGCATGTGCGGCGCCCAGTCGCAAAACTTTTTTTGTATTTTTGTGGCCTCTGCTTCCGCTACCGCCTTCACCTGCTGCCACTGGGCATATAGAGAGCTTATAGAGACCAGCCCAGGCCTGCCCAAGTTTGTGGATATTGCCCACCTGTTTTAATAGTTTTTGCACACGACAGCAGCATTTTGGCCAAGTTTGCGTGCTTTACGGCCGTTTATCATTATATGCCTGCCCTTCTCTCTCTCTCCGCCTCCCCCATAAGCCGTAAGTTGTAAGCGTATAAAATGAAATGAAACTTAATTAAAATTTACTACAAAAAAAAAAAAAAAAAAAAATTTATATATGTAACAATAATAACAACAACAGCAGCAACTGTAATAGCAACAACAACAATTACTAACAGAAAGCAGCAAAAGTTGGCTAAATCTTAATTACTTAAAGCCTCAAAAATCTAACTTTCTAATTGAATTAGACATCAGAAAATATGTTTCAAATAGTCTAATACTTAATACTAAATACTAATACTAACTTAATTTAATCTAACTAATATTGTCAACATTGTGTTACTGTTACTGTTCTCTTAAACAGCTTTCATCTTTTAGCCATGCTATCTGCTACCTGCTTGCTGCTAATTATTTTACGTCAATTTCTAATTGAATTTAACTAAAACTAAACAAGTTTTCTCATACATATTGCCATAAATCAGATTCATATCGATTATAATGCGAGCGTTGCTCAACAAGTAATGAAAACAAAAATAAGAAAAGATATTTCAATATTTTTTATATTATTTTTATATTTTTATAAATTAAAGTGAATAATTTTTAAAAAATTATAATAATAAATTTTTATAAATTAAACTAAAATAATTATATTTTTAATGTATTTTATATAAATATAAAATTAATAATTTAATGAAAATCAAGTAAAAAATAAAATAAAAAGATTATATTAATTATTTTTATAAAAATAAATAATTTTTTTTTTAAATTATAAATATTTTTTTAAAATAAATTAACTGAAATTTTTTAATTTTATTAAAAATATTATTAATAAATTAAATAATTACATTTTTAATTGATTTCCAATTTAATTGACAAATTAATTAAAACGTACAAATTAAATTAAAATTTTATTAATCATTTTTATAAACATAAATAAAGAAATTGAAATTATAATAATTTATTTTTTTTTTTTTTTAATAAATTGAATTAATTTTATTTTTTTTTTTAATTTTAATTGAATTAATCAAATATTTATTTTTATTATGCTTTCAAATTTATTTAATAAATTAAATAAACTATTTTTCTTTTCTTATAAATAAATAAAATTATATTAATTATTTTTATAAACATAAATAAATAAATTGAAATTATAATAATTTATTTTTTTTTTTAACAAATTTATTGAATTAAACAAATATTAATTTTTATTATGCTTTCAAATTTATTTAATAAATTAAATAAACTATTTTTGTTTTTTCATTTTAAATTAGCAAACAAATGCTTAATACTGCTGCAAACTTTTTGAGCTAACCACGTAGAGTTTTAGCAATTACCTTGTGCAGCTTGGCGCATTGTAATGAATTTTGATTACGTTGTTTGCTGTCTAACTGATAACGGAAGTATATTTTGCTTGTTATGCTAAAGATGTATAATGTATCTCTATCTTTCTATGTGTGTATATGTGTGTATGCATGTCTGTGCTTGTTTATATCTGTGTGTGTGTGTGTGTGTTGAGCTTATCATTCGCATATAAAGTTGATTAAACAAGTGATTTAACAGCTGATTAGAGTTCGGATTTAATAACATGTTGTTTCAACTTTTTTTTCATTTTTTCCTTCCCTCTTTCTCTCTCTTTCTGTGTTACTCTTTTAATTGTTGCTTCATTATATTTTTACGTACGTGTTGTTGTTGTTGTTATTGCTATTGCATTGGCCAAGAGATGCTGGTGAGGGCAACGACGTCAGCAGCAGACGTTGTTCACGTCGCGTTTTGCTGGGTCAATGTTCTAATAAAAAGTTCAATTCAACTTGAATTAATTTCAATTGTGCACAGTACAACAACAACAATAACAACAACAACAATAATAACAACAACAGCAACAAGGGCGAGCATTAAAAATTGAGTGTTGGGTCGACAAAGTCTTCCGCATGCTGTTGCTGCTTTAAGCCAGTTTCTCAAATACAAAGTTTGAATTATGAGCAGGCAAACGACTGAGAGTGAGACAGACAGAGAGAGAGAGGGAGTGAGAGAGAGAGAACAGTTCAAATGGTAAATGGAAATGGGATAACATTTTTTTTTTTTTGAATGCTCATTGAACAACTCTGCCGCCGTCAGCTTATTGCCAATTCGGGCATGAAAATATATCAAATAAATAAATATATACACAGAGAGAGAGAGAAGAGACAACAACAATAACAAAACGTAACCAATCTATAAGCGATATAAATATATGCAGCCAAGCACACACATAGACAGCAAGTGCAGACAGAGCACAATGTTTGCTATTATACCCTGTAAAACTGAAGCTTAACTTACGAGTATACAAAGTTCCTATGGCAATATCTGATAGACGAGCTGCAATTTCTGTTGCCTTCTCTTACTGCAGAACTCGGACTATGCTTAAACTCAATTGTCTTACACTACACTATCTCTCTCACTCTCACTCTCACTCTCTCTCTTTCTGTCTCTCATACACACACACTCCGCTGCTTGCTGCTGTGCTAGTTGCATTTATAGCGCATCTTTTAGTCTTCTATACCCTTCAGCATTTGCTTTGTTTATTTCTGTTGTTTAAGTATTTCATTTTTTATTTTATTTTTATTTTTTTTTTTCATTATTTACACTGTCGTCGTGTCAAAATATTTGCGCTTAATTTAAATAAAGTTTACTTTTGATGCATGACGTTTGTTTTCCTCATTTTCTTTTTTATTTTATTTTTTTCTTGTCTCTGTTTCCGTTATTGTTCCCATTTCACACACACTTCAGCTGGGAAATCCTCATTGTACCCTTTGCACAAACAATCTTTCTCCTTCTCCCTGTCTCTCTCTCTCTTTCTTCTACAGTTTATCAGTGTGTCTGTCTGTCTGGCATCATTTTAATATTTATTTGGCATTTTAAATGGACTTTAACGCATATTTTAAAATATTTATGCATTCAGATTTTTATTTTTTTTCCGTATTTTCCACAAATGGAAAACACATTTTCCGCATCGTTGCAGGCGATCGAAAAAAATCAAAAAAAAAAAAATATATAGACTGAAAAACTTGTTTGAACTTACACTAGATGAAACATAGTGGAAAACAAGATAAGCAACGTTTAAGCCGTCAAAACATTTAAGAAAAAAATAAAATAAAATGAATTTTTTATTTTTATTTTGGCTTTTTTTTTCTCCCCAACTATTCAGAAATTTTAAAAATTCTTCTAATATAATTTATTTATTTTTTATAACATTAAAAATTTCTTACCACAAAATTAGTTTAAGTAAAAAAAATTATTTGCTGATAGATTTTTGATTTTTAAGAAGAGCAAAAAAAAAAAAAAAGTGAAAATGCTGATGGAAAGCAAAGAAAAATAAAAAAAAAATTATTGTATATATAAATAACAATATCAAATTATATTTAATTCTTGTTTAAACAAAATTTAGATGCCGTGGGCGGCAGACATTGAGTTTTAATGTTTGTTTATTTAACACATTCTCCACTTATTTTTAATGCAAATGCCAAGCTAATGTTTTGCCCACAGTGGGGTATACACGACTTGTTGGCAAAGCAAGTAAATAACATTTCTTACAGGGTATCTATAATGTTTTGCTCTATATATATATATGCAGTTTATATTTTTCTTTAGCTTGTTGTTGCTATTTTGCTGATATTTGGCTGTAAATCAAGCGTAAATATAATTAAGAAAATAAACATTCCGCCGCCGATAGCACAACAAAAAAAACGTGACGTGAGTTCATCTCTTCTTCTTACTTCTTCTCTTTTTTTTCTCCTTCATCATCATCAAATGTGAAAATAAATAAAATTTGTAAAATTCTTAAGCTTAAATGTTGTATATATATAATCAGCGAGTGAAAGAGATAGATAGATAGATTGATAGATAGATACGCACCACCAAAATTATTGTTATTCAGCTTCGTGGGTTGATTGATTAATTCGGCAATTTTGAGGCCGTTGATTTTTTAGCCGTTAACTTGATTTAAAGTTTTATAATTTTTTTTTGATTATTGCTTTTATTTTTATTTAGTTTTTTTTTTTTGGCAGTTTCTGCTATTTCTTTTTTTCACTTTATTTCTATTTGATTTTTGTCAATATTTCAATATCAATATTTTCTATAAATTTTTTTTTTTTTTTTGTAGTTAGTTTTCTTGTGTTTTTTTTTATGTTAATCAAAGGTTTTCTTTATGGCAAACATTTTGCGGTTATGACACTTTTCTGTTTTTGTTGTTTTTGGTTTTTTTTTTCTTCCACTATATATTGAATTTATACTGTGCAAACGAGGTCAAATTTTTATCTGCAGACGAAACAACAATAAATACTCGACCACAGACAACACACAGACAACAGCAGTAGCAACAACAGCAGCAGTGACAGCCGCAGCAGCAGCAACAGCAACAACAACCATAACAAAAGGCAACCCCAAAGCGTGAGATGATAAATAGTAAAAGGAAAAACATATCACAAACATTTTTTTTTTTTTCTTTTGTTTTCTGGTTTTAGACTTTGTTTTCAGCTTTTTTTTTTTTTTGGGGGGTGGTTTAATGTTGCTGTTGCTGCTCTAAGTGCTAATGTTATTCTTCTTCTTTGTTGTTGTTGTTGTTGTCATCGTTATCAAGGGTGTCTTTTGGCATTATAATCTTTCGATTTGCTTTAGCAGCAGCAGCAGCTCATACAAAATCAATGTATTTTCGTTCATAGATCAACACAAACAACAAATCATAATAAACAAATTTTCTATTTTCTGTTTCTTTTATTTTGTTTCTCTTTCTGTTTCATTCATCATTTGCTTTTCTAATCTTTTGTTTACTTTGAAACAAAAGAAAAAAAAAATAAAAACACTAAAAACTGAAGAACTGAAAAACACATTAAAAATATTTTAACAGAGGCCCGAAACGTCGAGGTTAAGAGTTCAACTTGAAAACAAACACTTTGACATTTAACTTGAAAAACAGACACACACACAGACACACAGACACACACATACTTAAAATCGACGTAGACATAGACGTCTGACGTTGACAGCGACTGTGACTGTGACTTGGACTTGGACTATTACTGTGTCATAGACAAAGGAATTTATGTTTGCTACGTTACGAGAGTTATTATTTTTTTTTTTTTTTAAATGATAGCAACGGTTTTTTTTTTTTTTTTATTCGTCGTCGTCGTTGTCGTTGTCGTTGTCGATGATATCGTAGTCGTAGTCGTAGTTGTCGTCGTCGTCGTCTTTAGTATTTTAGCCGTATTATTATTTTTATTTTGCCGGTGCCGGAGCTGCACACAACCTGCCGCGTTGAGTTTCGCACACGAAATGAGGTCAACGAGATACTACGTTACGTTACGTTTACGTTACGTTACATTTTATACGCTTTACGTTAAATGCTGCCCAATACACGAAAGTAGCGCAAGGGCGCCTGCCACCTGATTTTTGGGGGTGGGTGGGCCTGCATATGCAAAAAGCAATACGACAAAGAGAGAGAGAGAGATAGAGAGAGAGAGAGAGATAGAGAGAGAGAGAGCGCACTCGCAAGCAGCAAAGACGAGAGAGTAACAACAGACTGACTAACGGCAAAAGACAAAGACAAAGAGAGAGAGAGAGAGGCAAACAAAACGTGCGCTCTTACGTTCCACACACACAAGCCGGCTCAGCGTGCGTATGTTACGTACTGTTACAATCGCAGACTCATCAAACTCTCGCTCTTGCTCTATCCTTCTCTCTCTCTCTTACACACTTAGACTTTATATTTCTGTCAGTTGCTTTCCTTGTTACTCATATGTTAAGCTAGCACCCGGGCAAGCGTGTAGCGTCTTCTTTTGGCGGCTATCGAAAATATACTTTGGCTTTGGCTTTATTACGTATACGCAATGTTGATTACATGATAGGTGAGTAGGTCGTGTAAGTGGCTTTGGCGGCAAGTTTGTTTTGTTGTTGGGTAAGGGAACGATTAATGGGGGGCAGGGGACGACGACGACGACGACGACGACGACTATGACGACCAAGTATTATGTTGAGTTCATACCGGTAGATAAATCTACAACAATGTTATAATATGTATGCATTGTATGGTAGCACTTCTGGCTCAAAATAGCACGTAGCATAAATGAAATGATAAAAAAAAAAAAATGTAACTTAATTCATATATGCGATTTTATAAATTCGCATTTTTTTTTCTTTGTTACAGTTTGCGAGTCATTGAGCTTGCTGCTACTGCTACATTAAGTTGAGACAGTTGCGCGCTTAGTATTCGGCATTTGCGTCACAGTTTTTTGCGCGCGTTGTGATGCATGCAAATTGCAAAAAATTGTGTCTCCTAACATTTTCTCTAGTCAGCTGACAGGAATGTGTTTTTTTTCGGCAAAATGCGCAAAAAAAAAATATAAAGAAAAGCAAAAACAATGAGTAAGAGAGAGAGAGAGAGAGATAAGAGTAAGCAATGACGGAGTTTCCATAATACGTAAGAATATTATCTAGGTCAAAGTACATTCATATTACTAACTAATTCTTAATAGATCTTAATCATTTTTTGTCGTCAAGCATTGTCATCAAGCGCTGAATAATAATCATTATTATTATTATATAATATTATTATTTATAGAAATATTTTTTAAACTATGTTGCAATACTAATAATAATTATTAGTAAATAATATTCATAAATATATATAAAAAAAAAACAAATAATAGTTATTAATAATAAAAAATATTTATACAAATGTGAAATATAAAAAAAAAAATATAATAATTTATTAATAATATTTAATATTTGTATAAATATTTTTTTATAATAATAATATAAATATTTTTTTATAATAATAATAAAAAAATATTTATAAAAATGTAAAATATATAAAAAAATATAATAATTTAATAATAATATTTAATATTTGTATATATATTTTTTTATAATAATAATAATACAAAAATATTTATAAGAATGTAAAATATATAAAAAATAAATATAATAATTTAATAATAATATTTTCTATTTGTATACATTTTTTTAATAATAATAATAATAATAATAATAAAATATTTATAAGAATGTAAAATATATAAAAAAAAATATATAATAATTTAATAATAATATTTTATATTTGTATAAATATTTTTTTTTTAAATAATAATAAAAAAAAATATTTATAAGAATGTAAAATATATAAAAAAAAATATAATAATTTAATAATAATATTTAATATTTTTATAAATATTTTTTTTTAATAATAATAATAAAAATATTAATAAGAATGTAAAATATATAATAATTTATTAATAATATTTTATATTTGTATAAATATTTTTTTTTAATAAAAATAATAATAAAATATTTATAAGAATGTAAAATTTATAAAAAAAAATTTATTAATAATATTTTATATTTGTATAAATATTTTT